>JAOUQT010309276.1:0-26185 GCA_025769995.1 Xyliphius kryptos | reverse complement strand
GTAGACACCGCCTCATGCTACCTCTATGGTGAGAGAACTGACCAAATGCAAAAGTGAGCAAAACATCAGCCAGAAAATATGATACAGAGAAAAGGGGTGTGGTCACCAACTGCAAAAGCTCTCCTTTATGGGGGGGGGTCTTGCTAAGTGCCTCTCTGTTGTCTGTTCCATTTGAAAAAGTGTGGTTTACTTGTAGTTACATTGTGTTGTTTAAGTGTTCCCTTTATCTTTTTTTTGAGCAGTGTATATATTGTGTGTCCACATGTTTAAGAACAGCTCTAAAAGTCCCCAAGGTGGCACTCATTGGGATTAGATAATAAGGAAGCGATGAAGAAATGTGAATGCTGTTTGTTATGTGTGATTTTGGAAATTCATGGCACCCAGTATTTACACTGACAATATAAACAGCTTTACTTACACCAGAGCTCGTAGTAATATGTGCAGCATCCGGTCTCGCCGCAGCAGTGACCCGTTTGGCAGAGGTAGCCGCTGGCACTGTTGGCACCGGGGCAATAGCGCGGACTACCGAGGAGCGGCAGGGTGCCCGTGCTGTGGTACTCCATCCCCTCCAGCAAAGCGTGGCGCCAGCGAAACAGCCGCTCCTCTCCCTCCTCTGCTCCTACCGCTGCCGTGGCAACGCAGGCCAACAAGTCTGCTTGCAATCAAGGCAACTGAGGAAGAAAAGGGTAAATTAGGGTTTTATTTTGTTTAAAGCATCTGAAGAATTATCTGAGGTATTATTTTAAATCGGAAAGGCTGCAAAATTAAGATTTTAGGATCGTTAAATAATTATTGAGATTTATTAAAATAAAAAAATAAAAAAATAAATAAAAAAAAAATAAGTGTTGAGATCAATCCATAAATCTAAAGGTTGGGGATTTAATCACTGAGTCCATCAAAGCTGCCTATTTGAAAGACCCCTAACCCTCATTGCTCCAGCGATGCACCAACCAAGTCAATTTATCTAAACATGTCTGCAAACCAGAGCCATTGTTCATGTCTCAATAAACAGAATGTACTTGAAAACACGGTGAACTGAACAAATGAAAACCACTGAGGGAGGATCAACCTACTACGTCTCTGTTCTCTGCTACATGCTCATAAACATCATTTAGACGTGTGGGGATTGAACTTGTTCCTTTGTCTCCCTTGTGACAACAGCTGTTGTAAAAGTGCATCGAAAATAAAACTGCCTGGACTTGCTTGAGACGTCACTGATCAGCCACCTTATTAGGAACACTTCTTATTTCTACACTTACTATTTGATCGGTTTCCATTCTTACATCACAGAACATAGTCCATCTTCAACAGAATCCTTTAGTTTGTTCTGTAACGATAAGAACCTCTAGAACTTTGGTCTCAGAAGTGCAGAGATACTAACATGGTGGTGGTGTGTTAATATCTGCTGAAATTTTTAAACACTGTGCACTCTAACACACATTCAACCTGGATTATTGCTAGATTGGATGTGGTAGCTAAGTGTTTAGCGTGTTGGACCATCAATCTAAAGGTTGTGGGTTCAAATCCCAGGGCCAATGAAATTACCAAAGTGGGTCTTTGAGCAAGGCCCTTAACTCTAATTGCTCCAGGGTGCTGCATCAACCCAGTCTTCTGACACCAAACAAGTTGGGATATTTGTAAACCGCTTTGGATAAAAGCGTCAGCTGAATGACCAAATATAAATGTAGAATATTTTGCCATGCAGTGTCACTAAGGTGTTTCATAAACAATTTTGTACCTGATTTACTTACTGAGACAACACATCATTCTCACTACAGCCATCTACACAGTACGCTAAGTGAGTCTGGCCAATGAATGGGGAGAAAATTAAGTGTATACTTATTTACATTAATATGTAATACAGTGTCCATAGTTATTGGCATCCCTGGTTAAGAAGTATTCTTTGGGCACAACCTCTCTAAATCGTCCAGAGTCCTGGGACTTCTATACGCACCGCACGTTTTCTATTGGGTTAAGGTCTAGGGACTGAGATGCCCATAAGAGGAACTTGATTTTGTGCCTTGTGAACAATTTTTGACTAGATTTGGCCACGTTTAGAGTCATTATTTTGTTGAATGACCGAGGAATGACCCATTGTCAGCTTTCAAGCAGAGGCCACCTGTTTCTGATTCAAAATGTCCTGATATTTAAAAAAGTTCATGATCCCACGTATCCTGACAAGGTTTTCAGGTCTTTTAGAGGAGAAACAGACCCACAGCATCACCAATCCTCATTGATTTTATTTCAAACTTGATCAAAAGATTTAAAAAAACACCTTTTTAAAAGTTAAAATCCCACAGTGTTCAGTGCAGAGTGCATTTAATGCTCAATAAGCCTCTGGTGATTATGAACTTAATCTTGTGTGAATCTGAGGCTTTCAGGAGTCACAGAATCCTTCATGAGCCTAAGATGCTCGGTGCTGATTCAGCAGTTCGATCCTGCATCAGGCAGCACAAGGTGGAGAGTGGGGGGGACTTGGGCTATAATCTCAAGGTTTGATAGCTGAAGGTACATTTCACATATGCATCCTGTTATTATTTAAGATTAACGACTAGTTAGTTTTTAATCTGGACTCAAGGTAAGATCAGATGAGTTACTGGTTACAGAAAATGGGGAGGTTAGGACAGACACCTGATCACACTCAAGACCAGAATACATCAGGACGAGAAAAATAAGTGATCTATTTTGCCTATTGTACTTAAACACAGAGAAATCAGTTAACCAATCTGTGCAGTAACACACACACACACACACACACACACACACACACACACACACAAAGTAAGCACATGTGCCCGAAGTGGTGGGCAGCCCTGTATAAGGAGCCTGGGGAGCAATTGGGATTAGGTGCCTTTCTCAAGGGCACTTGATGGGCCTGGGAATCGAACCGGGGACCCTGATTCCCTAACCACAAGCCCATTATAACTGCATTAATGTAATAGAGTTTAATATCTTAAAACAAAAATTTAAGAACAGGTTCATATAGGATACTGAGCGTGAGAGTCAGTTACCTGGTGAAAGATGCTGCTTGTTAGAGGTTCATCCACAGCCATCTGCACAGAACGCATTAGAAAACATTGCAGGATAATTAACATTCAAAGCCGCATCATGCACCACTTTTGCAAAACAGTACTTTTGCATCCACGTTTGTGTAGATCATACATGTTTGTAAGATGTAAAGGACGCACAAGCAGGTCAATATAGCAGCCATGTTTTACTCTAACTGTTGGAATATGCGCTCTGTCACAACAAGGGAGCCATCATCATCATCATCACACTGCTGCCCCAGTGGCACACCGTGAAAGCAACAGTCCTAACACTCGTGCAAAGCACTTTTCACCCTAACGTGCACACGAATCAGGTTTGCATTCACACAGGGTCCCTGTGTCCGAGGCCCCGTCAGGACCGAGGCGCGAGCGGATGAAGGCGCACTGGCGCGCTCGGGTTTCATGGCCGCTCTGCTTTGCGCAGGAAAAGAACGCCACGACAAAAACAAGGCACCACATGCACGCACCGTTCAGCTGGTCGCCCCATTCAGACGATCCTCTAATCTCCGCCGCGTCGCACCTCCGCTCGGCCCTGCGCCTCGCCACGGTCCCGATGCGCCATCACCGCCCGCGGCTGCGGCTGAAGAGCGGCCGCGGCGATTAACGGCCAAACCGGGAGCGCCTTCCGCGCCGAGAGCGTACACTATAAGCAGAAAGGCCCTGCTGATATTAAAGCCACGCACAGACCCTGCAAGAGGAGGGGGAGTTTATGGATGGCAAGCGGGCAGAGCGCTCATTGGCCGGTGCGTCAGCCAATAGGGGAGAAGCAAACAGGGAGCCTGGATGTCTCATAGCAACAAGAGCTTTAAACTGATTTCGTAACATTATTGAAATATTATTTATGAACTCCGTTTATAATTAGGCTCCTTAGTAAACATGATATCTGACGAATAATATTTGTAAGCCTCTAATAAAAACTTGATACGAACGTCTCAATTTATAAAGTATTTATTACTTAGTGAATATTCAAGTTGTTTTTTTGTCTCAGGGGGCAACAGGAGAACTCGGACTGTTGTGAAGAGTTGAAACAGAAAGTTGAACATAAAAAATAAAAACAATGCAATTGTACCACGTGCCTGTACAACTTTCACCTGCATACAACTGCATCATTATTAAAAAAAAAAATTCTTTCTAATTCTATGCAAGCATTACAAATCAGATAAACATGCACTGTACAATTAGTAGAGGTGCAAACACATAGTGCTTGAAACGCCCAATATTTTTGCTCTCATTTTTATTAGTATCATTTTTTTTTTATTATCAGCCAAGACCATAACTCCTGCAGTTACCATGTAGGTGAAAAGTAGGTATTATCTTTGCCAACAACAAAAATCACACTGATTGGCCTATAATGCAACAAAAACCCAAATTTTTCAGACTACACACATTTTTCCATAACCCAAACAAAATTGCAATTTAGACCCTAAGCTACAGTCACTTTAATTTTTGGTAATTGAATTGAACATAATTTGAAGAACCTACTTTCGTGAACTAGACCCAAGTTTTTCCCAGTTTACCCCCCTGCGTTTATTATCAAAAAATTCTACTTTCCATTGGGAAAGGATCAGCCAAAGCGCTTGGTATTATGTTTCTAATATTTTTTTCTGTGATTACAACCAGAATGATATTTGTGTTTAGCACTAATGCATCGATAAGCATCAACAAGTATTTACATTAAAGCAAAACAGTTGTTCAGTGTAAAGAGAATTATAATATTAGACTCTTACCTTTAAATCTTTCAGACACATCCTTTACAATATAAATCCTACCTGAAACAAATCTTTAAACATTATTAATAATTCATATATTATTTGAAATCACATTTAACAAAATCTTAATGTTAAAAAATAACACTGGCAGAATTAAACTGATTACCAAAAAATGTTTTCACAATAAATAATAATTTGTGTTTTCCAAACAACATTTTTATTGACTTAGACTTTTTTTTTTACATGCTAAACAGAGCTCTCTGCAGGTGAAGAAACATGTCTGCATATTACATTGAGGACCGGCTGGGTAACCGAAGTACGAGCATGTGATACTCCATCTAAACACCCATCTCTATAGCATAGCTATGGAAAAAAAAAATAATAAACAAAAAGCCTCTGCTTTCTTACAGATTACAGGTTAGAGTTTTAGTAAAGTGCTAATGGCGTACATCAGTGCTGTTTCACCTGCACTTGGTTTTCAAGACTGGCGTACTAGATTTACAATCAACAACCCTGAACGTTTTTTGTCCTCACTGTGTACAAACCTAAATTTACAGCTTTCCTTAAAGGACTTCCATATTATAAGAGATCCAGTAAGTATAACTTGGTGGAACAAGATTACATTCACAAATATTCTCCTGATGATCATTACATCAACATATCAGTAGCACAGTGCATCAGTATCAGTGCTACACAGAATTTATTGAACATTTAAATACAAAATGACAGGATGTAGTACACACCTATGGTCCAAGTGAAATGTGGGAGGATGACGAGGGAAAATAATCAGCCCTTAAGACTAAAAGGTCCAGTAAGAAAGAATAAATTTGCTCCATTGTCCTGTTCTCGTCCTGATCTGATAATAAGGCAAAGGCAGTTTACACATAGCAGCATTTAACATCCGTCCACATTTTGATTTTGTTTGGTCTGCACAGTGGAATCGTTATTGGTGGCTAATTACGGAATATTCATCTGTAAAGCTCACAGTATTTCGAACAACCCTCTTCAAATGTACCATTGGCATGTTAATGTCCTCAATTGGGACATGTGTGAGCTGCTGAATACAAATGTATTCACAAAGTGAAAGAATCATGTTTACACAATTTCCCATGAATCTCAAAAACTTCAGACAGACATTTGGTAATCTAGGCTACATCAACCATCAGCACATGTTCTAAACGTGCAGAGATGGTTCCAGCTTTATACACTTTATACATACATGTGCAACAGAGGAAAACACAAGGAAATGTACAAATTCTTAATGGAAGTTAGGTAAGAAACATGATTAAAGTACTTTTAAGCTATCAGATGGTTTAAGTCACTTAAGAGATTCTACTGCAGTGTGAACGCAAACAAAAAAAAAGGCCCTAAAGTACATAATTGCTTAAGAACCCTAACCGTGTTTGGTTCTAGAGCACCTAATAATGTGCAGTTTAAAGGGATTCAGGTCTGGTGAAACGTATTTGGCATACAAACTGGTTTCAGAGTGACGTTATGATTTTTAATTAATAAAGAAAACTACCCATGGGTCAATGTATCTCAATTAATGCAAAAAATCTTCATACTGGAAATCAAAAGCGGACTTAGAAGCATCATTAGTTGGGACCCTGAGACTATCATTAAGAGTGGAATGGAAAATTGTGTAAATTTCAACTTTCAGAAAAACACGATTCCAGTGTTTGAGATCTTTGGGTTTTCGAGTCGACAGACATTTCATAGCAACAAAATGAGACGATGTGATTTTAAAGCTTTATGAGGGAGGAAATACTTGTATCTTTTCATGATTGAAAATGATTTAAATAAACAGAAGGATTAAATTGGGACGGCTGGTTTACTCACAGTAGAACCAGTTTCATATTATAGTATATATTAAATCTGCCTCAGAAGGTCATTTATCTCTGAACCGATGGTTAGCACTTTCCTCCAGACTACCTTAATAAACACACACAATATAATCTTCAAGTATCAGATCGGACTGTACAGCTGATTTAACTCCACTGGACCTCCCCCCACTAACAGCCACTATTGTGCTTTATGTTCCTAGAACATACCACGCTGGCTGGGGAGGGGTCGGGGCAGAAACCGCATTGCAGGAAGCACAAGGACAGTGTCTCTTCAAAGAACTGTCCACTCTTGAGAAGAGAGAAAGAAGTTGCTCATCAAGTGTCCAGGTGTCCCCGAGCCACCTGGAGCAAATGTTACAAGGGAAAGAAGCCAAGCGGGAATCAGTGGCTGGAAGCCGGCTGTCCTTTCATCAATCTTCTCTCACAACCTGCTGCCAAATGCCTAGGCTTCTGAATCTGTTAGAAAGCAGGGCAGAGATAAGGAGTAAATATGGAGAAATGGTACAATATCAAGTTTTTTTTACAATAAATAATAACTTTTATTAATAAAGCGCTGCTAGTTTTGGGTGATGGACCAGTGGGTGCTCAGGAAAGAGGTTACTAACATTTCCAATTTGAAAAGGGGTGAATCATCATGACTGACCTTGATATTGGCTTTGGATAAAAGTGTCTGCAAAATGATGTACTTTAACGATCAACTGTACACTTTAAAATCATCAACCCTCCTACAAAGAGGGTTCCAAAAAATCTGGTAAAATGTTGTAGCACTAACATGCTAAAGCTGTCCAAAATAACTGATAAACTTTTCATTCAAAAGAATTAAATTACATTAAAAAACATACTGTCTACTTTGAAAGGTCTCTTATATATTTTAAATACACTGCTCAAAAAATAGCAGGAACACTTAAACAACACAATGTAACTCCAAGTCAAGCACACTTCTGTAAAATCAAGCTGTCCGGTTAGGAAGCAACACTGATTATGAACCAATTTCACTTGCTGTTGTGCAAATGGAACAGACAACAGGTAGAAATCAGGTAGAAATGAGTGGCACTTAGCAAGACCCCCTCTATAAAGGAGTGCTTCTGCAGGTGGTGACCACACTTCCTTTCTCTGTTCTAATCCTTTCTGGTTGATGCTTTGGTAACTTTTGCATTTGGTCAGTTCTCTCACCATAGAGGTAGCATGAGGCATGTAGGGAGGTCATACAGGCACGTGAAGGCCACACACAATACTGAGCCTCATTTGAACTTGTCTTGAGGAATTTCCACTGAAATTCAACTGAAGTTGGATCAGCATGTCCTTTGATTTCCTCCTTTTGAGTAGGACTCCAGACCCACATGGGATAATCATTTTGATTTACATTTTGATCATTTTTATAATTTTTTTTTCCTCAGCGCATTCCTCATCTACTAAAAAAATGATTTTTAACAGAAATATTTTATTTACTGAGATCTTGGATGTGTTATTTTAGTTATCCCTTAATTTGTTTGAGCAGTGTATAAATCATTCATATTGTATGAAAGCAGTTCCACTCAGCCAACTGTAGACTTTTATTCATCAATATTTATTTTTGATTACAGGACTATCATAAATATTGGTTTTACTTGGGTTTAGAGTAATTTATTATATTGGCTGCTGTGCTTTGGGTTAGGGTTAGGCATTTCACTACTTGTTATACTGTGTATGACATGTACGTGACAAATAAACCTTGATTTGATTTGGTTAGTGTAATTTGTATATTGCTCACTGGCTTCCTGCTGGACTTGTTTAAGCTCCAGTGGGCTCAAGTTTAAAGAGCCACCGTTCTCAGTGAAGGCCAGCAACGGAGAATTCCTCATCTCGTCGTCTGCCTCTCCGTCACCCTCAGTACGGGACAGTTTGGTCACCACGGGCACCTCGATCACTTCCTCAAAGTCCTGGGTTTCCATGGCAACCCCATTTTCTTGCAATTGGATTTCTGTGCCAACACTTATAAAAATAGAAAGAGTCAAAATAATGGTAACGATATCACTAATTTACCAATAACTAATTTCATCCAAATTCTAATCAAGAGATTCAAACTGAAAATTGCAAACTCACCAATGTTCAGCAGGGGGCAGTGTATCCGAGTTGCTGAGTCCATTACTGTCACTGTGCTGTGAAGCTTCAGGACTCAGTGGCGGACCAGACACAGTGATCGAGGGAATTCCAGGGTCTGAATTTACTGCAGTGGGGAATAGCAACAGCTTAGAATTCCACCATAAGACAAAGAGACCCTTTTATCCCACTGATTCTCTTATTTTCTGCGGTCCTGCATAATTATGCAGTAATTTGCAGTCTTACTTGGCAACCGGTGGAGGTGCACAGCCGCATAACACAAGCTGTCAACAATTTTAAAACAAGCGTCAGTGCACAGAGGACTCTATATCCCTCTGCCAAAACTAGTAAAGACCAACAACGTGGTCTGAAAATCAGCCAGCACATTCAGATCAGCAGAGGGATCTGGTCAGTGCAGCTGAGTATCTTTGAGTAAGCTCGCACATTAGTGTGCTCTTCTGCTAAAGACATAATAAGTAAATTATAAATATTAAAGGATCAGTCTACAACGTAGATGGTTTCAGAATGCCACCTTTATACAGGGAAAAATTACCAATATCTGATCAGATCACATTAATTAGGTCAGTGTTGTACTTCACTACAGATTTCATTGGTTCATTCATGTTTCAAAGCCTGACTGTCTGATCTTTTCTTTTTTTGTGCAACTTAACCCAAGAAAAATCAAAATGAATTGAACATGAAATATTTTAAGTAATTTTTTAAGTTAATGAATGATGACCTTACTTATAGTAAAAATCGAATAATTAACTAGTCTTATTAAATCTCTGCAGGTAAACAGTTTAAGCGTAAGAACCTTATAAATGTTAAAAAGCAGTTCACTAAACAGTTGTAATCAAATAATGATTACAGGACTAGGAGAGGCTCAATGTCTAAATTTATATTTTGAAAACAGACTAAACTAAATCACACCAGTGCAACTTGTTTATTTAGGAGAGAAACATCTGCCTCACATCTACAGTTTTTCCCAAAGGGAACAAGTAAAAGCAATATGGCCATGGGGCATTTTTTCCCATCTGCATGATTTGGGAAGGGAGAGTGCAAAGTGTCATACCGGACTCGTCACTTTGCTGCTGTCTCATCTCTCCATTCCTCTGGCTGGAGTTTTTCTAAACACAGCAGGGTTATTATTAACTTGGCTGCATCATACAATCTGTCAAAACTACAGCTGCATCTGAAATCACCTACTGCAGTACTAGTATGTAGTGGGGTAGTATGTAGTATCCAGGCAACCGCAGACGTTACAGCCGGCTTATTATAAACATCATTTGACGCAAAAATCTTATATTACTTAAGTTCCGCTTTTCATTAGAAAGCATAACTCTATTTGTTGTTCATTTTTAGTAAATGCATTTTCAGCTCAAGCTGAATTACAATATTCTGCTCAAGACACTCATTTCAAAATGCTTGCAGTTCAGTAAGTCATCCAGGACATGCCCACATACTAACCAATGCCTACTTTGTATTTGGACATACTAGCTAGTCTCCACTACAGCATGCGATTTTGGATGCAGCCGAGGAAACTGGGGTTTTAACTTAAAATGTACCTGATCAGAACGACGTGTGCGCTTCATGATCTCCTCAAGACGCTTTGGAAGAGATGAAAAGTTTAAGTTACATTGATTTTTGCAAAAAACCTAAACAGAAACCACATATATGCTATACAGAAAACTGTATTGAGACAACACCACATTACACCTACAGGGATTGTTGTGACATTTCTACTAAAGCAGGTCCCTGTTTTGCAGCTGTATAACAACCTTTGGAAATGGATCCTATTATTTTAAAGGGTGTCTCATGAATATTTATCCAGGAAAGCATTTGTAAGAAAAACACAAGGGCCTGGGTTGCAATCTCCATTCTAGTGCATCCTAACAAACAACAGGGTCGAGGTTAGAGCTGAAACAGGGCCTTCCCTAAACTGCTTATGTAAAGCTGAAAGCATAATTGTCCAATATGAATAAAAAACTGAATTCAATAATTGGGAGCTACATCTGTGTGTATGTGTAATGTACCTTCTTCCTCTCAAGTCTCTCAGCCTCTTCTTTCTGAAAGTGTTTTTCTCTTTCCTGGCGTAAACGCTCCGCCTCCTCCCGCTGCCGAGCCTCCTCTTCCTCTTTCTGTACACACAGAAGTTTGAGCACAGCACATTCACCTGCACCACCCGAGTGAGATCTGCGTGAGCGTGATCTCAGACCTGTCGCTGCAGCCGTTCTGCCTCCTCTCTCTCCTTCTGCAGCTTCTCCTCAGCCAAGCGTCTCTCCTCCTCCTCCTCTTTACGTTTCTTCTCCTCAGCCAAGCGCTGCGCCTCCTCCTCCCGTTTTGCTTTTTCCTCAGCTTTCCTGCGAGCCATCTCCTCCCGGTGGCGCCTTCACAGCCACACAAGTTTAGTAAATTTAGTTATTTCGATTTAGGAAAAACAAAATCATATCATTTGCATGAGTTCTTGTTTAATTAATTAGCATATAATCATAGAACCAGTATTAACAAAAAGCAAAAAGCACTTTATCTAAACAGTGACATACTTCTCAGCCTCCTCCTGCTGCCTCCTTTCCTCCTCCTCCCTCTCCCTCTGTTCTCGGGCCTGTCGTCGTTTTTCAGCTAGCAAGCGGGAGGCTTCTTCTGGGTCTGTTGTGCCTGCAGAAGGCCTCGTGGCTGGAGAACTGGATGCCCTTTCTGCACCCACAGAATGAGATGAGATTAAAAAAAAGATTTCAAAATAGAACACAAAGTTTTATGTCAAATTGCTTGGTTTATAAATCCGCAAACACAGGGGCTTCTGCAAATGTAACAGTAAATGATTAGCTCTTTATAAAATAGTGTTATTTTGTCTCATTGTGTGCAGATGCACAATAGAAGGTATGATATACATTCTTATATATTTGTCAGTCCCTGACAAAAGTCTTGTCGCATAAGGATATAGTAACATTAAATGGTATATAACTTTATTTGTAATCATTCGTTACATTAAATGGTTCACCTTATTATCAAGGGCCTTCACATTAATAATAGGGTGCAAAAAAAAAAAAATCCTGATGTCCACAGCCTGGTAAAGCCCAGAACATCTCTTTTTGCAAGTCTTGTCATGTCTTTAAATGATTCAGAGCCCTTAAGACAACTGTTTCAGAGGTGCGTTTGTGCTCAGACAGTCCAGGGCCGGCTCTTTTTCAACTGCAGTGGAGCTACATGAGAACTGGTCCCCAGAAAACACTATCTCCAAGAACAGTTTGTCGATTTCTTTCATGCGGTGGTCTGAATGGCCGAAATAGTGTCTTAATAACCAGGATTGAACAGACAACAAAAAAAATGTGTTTCATTTGCAAAGGTCCAGTTTGCAGAAAGGATGGCCAGTGGAAAAGTGGCATAAGGATAACTTTTCTGATGAATCATCCATTAAGCTGCATTTCAATCGCCACAAATGTATTAAATGTATTAAAACATTCTTGCTGATGATTATTGCCCAAAACACGAGAGAGGACAAATTCAGCAGCAGGATACTTCAGCCTCAATGTCAAAGTTCCTGAAAGCAAGGAAGATCAAGGTGCTTAAGGATTGGCCAGCCCAGTCATCAGACATAAACATTTTTCATGAAGGTGAAAGATGAAGGAAATGGCTTGGAAGATTTATAAAAAAAATAAATAAAAATAAAAAAAAAAGTGCAACCGATCAACTACAAGACAAGAAATTTGTTCTTCCTACAATTGGATAAGGGATAAGATTTTTGTCAGGGACGGTATGTATATAAACTACAAAACATTACTATTACAAATCTCTGTGGTGTAAGAATGGCTGACATTAGAGCACAATACAAGTATGAAGGTTCTAACCACTGGTTGATTCTGCTTTAGGTGTAGACCCCTCAGTTGCAGCTTTGACAGGGTTTTCACTCATCAGCGTTTTTTCTTCCGTTGCATCTTCACCCGGTTTATTTACATCCTCGCTCTCCATTTGAGCTTCATCTTTAGGCTTTGTTTCCTCTTGTTTTCTTTGGTCCCTCTCCTCTTCTGAAACGACTTTTGGACTCTCTGGCGCTCTTCGACTGGGTCGCAGGTTACCAGGAGACAGAGGGGGGATGCTACGGGATAAGGGCAAAGAAGCAGGAGGAGGAGGAGACCTCGACCTTCTGGATATGGGGGTCTTCTGAGCTGATTTAGTCATACTCCTATAGTAAGGAGAGTAAAATGAGGCAAGGTCTTCACAGTGAGAGGCTGAATATTGTTTCAGAAAGTTATAATTGTGTGCTTGACTAAATACCTGATGGGTGATGACTGGGTGATTTTACCGCGCTGGCCGCCAGGAGAGGGTGGCCTTCTTGTGTTCGTGGTGGTCAGAGTTGGAGTGGACAGATTGGTCCAGGATTTCCGCACGTAATCCTTATCCTTACGATCGAGCTAATCACAGACAGCACAAATTAATACAAAGAGCTGCAGGATGCATGTGACCAACAGCACACAGACACAGTTCGACCAAAATGATAATTGTATATTGCAATATTTTAAAAGGTGACATTGCTTTGACACAAATGTAATATTAAATAAATTATCATTAAGAGTTACATTCAATTTAGCCAAAATATTGTTTTAAAGACTGAAGCAAACAAACCAACAAATAATCTAAAAACCAGGGCCCTGTGATGCCAGGTCTCGTATAAAATAACTCCTCACCCGCCCTAAACCCTTTTACAATAAGGGCCTGATGAATCTCAGCAAATAGTTGTTGTTTTTTTTTAGAACATTCAGATATTTTGGCATGGTGACTCAACCTGGCAACTTGGGACAAATCACAATTACTCCTGTAAATACACATAATGAGGATGATATTATATTGTTTTTTTTTTTATTGCAGCCATATGCTGCAACTGAAAAAGCACACAACTGAAAGCACAGGGTGCAGGAGGTCAGATGTCAGACACCGATTCCTGAATCTTAATGTCTTTTGGGGTTTAAGTCCTTAATGCCTTAAGCTTCCAGGGAACCAACAGACACAGACTGATATGTTGAGTACAATATAAGGGCTGGATTTGTACCAACACCAAACTACATGAACCAAGACTGAAAATGCTTTAAATTAAATCAAGTGAGACTGCCTAAACACAGACATCCACTAGGAGGCAGTATCATAATATTATAAGAAGGTATTAATAAAGTTTCAGCTCATATTTAATTCTCTCTGAGAGTATAAAACAACTTAACTGGTCAAATAATAGACAAGCAAAAGATGCAAACAGTGAAATTCGACAGATCTTGTATGCATCTTAATCACATGCATAAGTCACTTTGTGACCTACCGAGTCGTTACCGGTGGTTTTTCGGCGGTTGGTGCCCTCCTGGCCGGGTCCAGCTCTGATTGGTCGCTCAAGGCCGTGGCTGGCCTTGACAGGTCGCTCGACGCTGCGTGACTGCACGGACTTGAAAGGTGGCGTGCTTAATGGATGACAGGAGGCTGAGCGAGGACAAACGTGGGTCACTGATCCAGAGTCAGAGTTTAAGTAGCCGAGGAGGCCATATGATTAGTTTACGCAATTAGTTAGACAGAACAGGGGAGAGACGGACGAGGCAGATGTTTGTAATGGAAGAGTGAGAGAAGGAGGAAAAGAAAGAGAAGCTGCGTGTTAGCATTCACAATGCTTTAGAAAGTCCTGTAGGAACTCTGATCATCACCAAACAGAAGAGGCAGAATCAAGACATGTCAAAACTAATCTACAAATCGGGTTTTAGTGACGACAGAGTTCTGAATGTTAACAGCTTTTAGTTTGTAACTGCAATTAAAGAGATGCGCCAACATGTTTCATACTAATCAGCTTTAAACAATCGCAGTTTCAGACCAATACCTTCAGCATGCCGTTAAGGGAGAGATAATGACTGATTTAAATCTGTCCTTCTTTGAAAGAACAGTTGTATTATTGTGTTAAAAGCGAGTGTGTGGAATTTAGAGTTATCTATGAATTCATTAGTTTATTTATATTAGAAAAGTCATTGTACTGATCTGAGCTTAAGATAAATTGTTCGTCTAATTTTATTTGCAATCTGCAATCAGCTGTGAGGCGTAATATTTATATAAAACAGGTAGTTCCGGTCCTTACATCTAATTGGCTAAACCATTTATCCACCCGTGACATTACTGACAATAAGACACACCTCTGATCGCTTTACATTTGTATCAATGCGCGATATACAAATAAATATAAAAAGTGAACACATTTCCAGTCAGCGCACTGTTTTTTTTTTTTTTATGAATTGTCTTCTGCAATTTTTACAATGTTGTGTATTTGTGCAATATGGTAAAGCAGCTGGTTGCCCTAAATTTCCCTTCAGGATAACTAAATCTATCTAATACATTTAAGGTTCCTCTTCCTACAGGATAAAGAATTGCTGAAATATATTTTGAAACACATGGAGAATATCTTTAACTGCAGTATCCTCAGGTAAGCAAACGCACACCATTGTGTAGAGTTGAGCACAAAACACCAGTGAAAGAAAAAGAGCCATGCCCCAAAAGCAACAAAAGAACTAAGGGAGCGCAAGATTCTAATGTTTACTCACACATACAGCATAGACGGCCTTTTAAATACAACACACACATACAGGCGCAGGGAGACAGACACACACACACACACACACACACACACACACACACACACACACACACACACACACACACACACACACACACACACAGACACACACAAGTTGAGGTACAACTGAGCTGGGAGTAACCCTGGTAACACACTGCAGCAGGAGAAATGCCTGAAAGAGTCATTGTTGAAGGGAGGAATCCATCCAAGCGCTGTTCTATCCCCCCCCCCCCCTCTATTTAACCCATCAAGCCTCTTGGACCTGAAGACCATTTAGTAGACACTTCTACCAGCAGGCATCTTTTTTTTAATGCACAAGTGTAAAAACCCAACAATTTTGATGATGCTGGTCAAATTAATATTAATAGAGACTAAATTTATCACCTCATTTAACTTGGATGAAAATAAACAGAGCTTTATAGAAACCCACACAGACCGTGAACTAACATAATTTATAAGTGGACAATAACATCTAGAATGATAATATCTAGAATGTTCATATGTTGCTCAATTTACAGATTTTAAATCAGTTTTTAATGTTTAAAACTGATGACAAACAAATCATAAACAGACCAGAATAATCCAGAAATGTTTGCGTTTCCAGAGCTTAATCCAAACTTGTCCAGTAAGCTTTAACTCAAAAAGCAGCAAAGCCATTTTTCAGGAGTGTCGCTAGCATTTTTGGCTCATCCTAATTCAATCACGTTTAAACACTAACTGGTTAAATTGAGACACACTTGTTTGTTAACCCCAACTGAAACCCATTATGCTGTCTAATAAATTGCGTTACTGTCTACTCTATATTTGCAAGTTTTTGACATTCCCCTTGTTTAAAAACAAAAAAAAAAGCCCATTGTTGCAGAAACCAAAACTATTTGGCACATTCACTTTTTTAAATGATTAATAACAAACCAAAAAAAAAACAAAACAAAAAAAAAACAGGCAACAGTTAATACATTCTCCCAAAAGCTCTTTAGACTAATTTCTATAAGTATATTTAAATAGGGCTTTGAACCAAGCAAGGCACAGTAGAGGGACCCATCTTTTGTAATAACGTACAGATTTTATTTATATACATAAAAGTCTGTCGAGCTGAAAGCAATTATGTTAAATGAACAATACCTTAAATGAATTTTTGGAATCTGAATCAGATACGAACTGCATCATAAAAAAAATAATAATTTTACTTCATAGCGTGAACATTTCGAAATTAATCCAATCTGGATCATGAGTGTTTATTAAAGGTTACACGTTAAATTAAATAAGAGTAAAATTGCGTTCACTTAAGTTCAAGTGTACAGTTTTACCTGTGTCACTGATCAAAGACATTGCACTGCGACTCCTGGCCAGATACGAGTGAGTTGGAGTCTGTAAGCGATTTACTACAGTGTTTTCCCACGCGGTCAGAGGCAGACGACGCACACCTGCACACAAACACATCTATGTTTCAACCTGCATTATGAGCCACCAGTCAGATAAATCAATTAAAGTAACATTAAGAGAGGGTGAAAGAGCAGTGGCCCTAAACAAGCTAAAGAAACATAAAGCCATACCCTACAGCAACACCACCACATGCCACACATGCACACCCAAATAAGAAACACCAATTATTTCATAAGCATGCACCCGTTTCCCATTAATTCCCTCTTGCTTCCCCCTACGGCTTTTATAAAGTTCTCATAAGTTCCCTAACCATTTCCTTACCACCATGCAACACACAATTCTTGCACACAGTATATAGAATTGAGTTTGTTGTCTGTGCTTTCTCTCCATTTCTGTAGCATTCTTTGAGTATTTGATGACACACTCAAAAAAATGTTATTAAAACCCATATTTTCTTCACTGTTTACACTAAATTGCATTCGGCATGTTATTGTGTATATACTGAAGCAGACTCAGCATAGTTGAGATTTCATCTTGTACCAAACAACTAATACAAGAAGATGTAAGAAAGCAAAGTCAACCGTATTCAATTGTGTGCATGTAGTGATAACTGAACATGGTAAAACATTGCTGTTTTTTTAAACATCCACCTGCTGGTCGGTCCTGGTAGATCTTCTCTCTGGAAGCTTTAGACTGAACTTTATTTACTAAGCAAGAAGAGGAGCGCGATGTCTGCTTCTGTAAGGCTTAAATGAACCATACAACACAGAAAAACAGTCATGGGTTCATCAGCCTTAGAATAGAAACAATAAGGACACTGTGACCTTTTGAATGGAGATGCTGCTGAATCATATTTATGATTGAAGTCTAGCAATTGGTATTTAAAATTCTAAGCATATTGATTATATTCTTTTTTATAAGGTTTAGGTAATAATCGATTCGGATTGGTCGAGTACAGTCCAATTTTGCATCGTGGAGGTCAGTTTGCATCAAATTATGCTTGTGCTCGGTAATAAGTGGTATATTATCTCTGCACTGGTTCTCAGTGAGATTCTGGATCGAATTGAAGATATTGCTGTTTGTTTTTAAGCCTTATATGGGTAGACTCCAAGCTACATATCTAACATGCTTTGTTTTTATTCCCCCCCTCACAGTCAACGTGTTCCTCAAACCAGCTGTTTTTAGCTGTACCATGGTCTCAGCTGAAGTTTAAGGGGTATGGGGCATTCTCAGTCGTAGCTCCTAAACATCCATCCACTTTATGTGAAATAAAAAAAAACAAACCTGAAATCTTATTTATTTGCTCTGGCATTTTATTCCTCTTAGGGATTGTGATTTTGTTTAAATGGTTTTACTTGGACTCAACATCTTTTTTTTTTTTTAATGTTTTGCTTTAATTTACTGTACAGCACTTTGGTTGACACTTTAAAAGATGCTTTATAAATAAAGGTGTCTTGTCTCTTGTCTAATATATATAGTAATTAAGTCAGTTTTGTAAAACAAACCCCTTTAGAATGATTTTAAAAAACAGATTTTTTTTTTTAGGGGATTATTCAGCCAAATTCACACTCAAGCTTGTGCTGTTACACTGAACATCAGCACAGCTGTGTGTCAAGATAAAGAGTAAGCTGACATTCAGTAGAACAGCCCAAGCCCAGTTCAACAAGCACCAGTTATTAAATACAGTAATAAACTGACAGATTAAGACAACACCAATAATTCAGGAGTCTGAACAGTAACCTAGCAACATAACATTCATACTAAATTAAGTTTATTAGTTTTACTTAATATTACAGCAGGATGTACTGCTTTTTATTTGTTTGCATGTGTTATTAATGTGTCATGAGTAATTACCTCGGTCAGGTGAGTTCAACAGTGTGGCAGATGAGGAAGACAAGCGTTTGGTTAAGACAGGATCTATGTGCTTAGACAGATTCATGGTGGAGACTGACCTTCGGTCAGGATCTAGAGACACAGATAATGACATGAGACAGAAAACAGAAAAGACAAAACAAAACTACTAAAAGGGTGATTAGACCCATTTCCAAGGGCATGGAGAACAGAACTTCATCTAGAGCAGGGATCGCGACTCACTTTTATAGAATACATACCAAAATAATTTCTTTTTGAAAAAATAGCCTACACATTTAAACAGACATACGCATGCAAATTGAATGAGAGTTTTTAAAGGTTATATTTGCGTTTAGCCGTGTTGCCTTCAAACATAATCCCAATTTTAAAGAAAAGGGGAACGGGCAAACGAATGATGGTTACCATGGCAACATGAAAGCTGCGCATATCTGAATTAATTATTATTATTTCCTTTTACATATAAATTGTTTTTAAGCTGTCTGCAAGACCTCTCAGACTGTGTCCACGACCCACTTTTGGGTCGCTTCCCACCAGTTGAAAATCAGATTGCTGTTTTAACATTTGTGGTATTTCCACAAAATAGAGAAGAGTGGTCGAATCTAAGCATGTTTTTAGTTTGTTTGGACAGGAAGAATTTGTTTGAAGGTGCACCAAATAAAATGGCTCACAGATAATGTGTATATGTTTTTATGGCAGCACAGTGACAGACTGGTGACAGTCCACTGTGATCAAAAGCAACTCTATAGATGAAATTATTGTGACAGAAAAATGGTTCAGATGAAACACGAGAAGTAATTTACACTAAATGCTGTCTAATAAAATCTTAGTGGGTGCATAACATGTTCTCCCCTTAGCCAGGAAGCATAAACACAATCACATCTACCCAGAGTTGAGTGACTCGATTTCTCTACATCACTAACGCTATTTATCCACTACAGTCACAGGCTACGTGCTAAAGCTAAGGACACTAAATCAGTCCTCTACACCGCTGTTATATACATATTTATATTCACATTGAGTGCATGGGCGCTGCCGAGGCGCTAGGCTAAAAGCACCATGATAATGATCCAACCCAGCCAGGTCCAGTGGGATGGAGAGAGCAGAGTCATCAAAACCTGAGAGATAGGATGGAACAGAGCCAAAGAGAAACAAGGAGGGGGGGGGGGGACTGGGCTTTGAGTCAGCAGGTCTGTGTGTGAGGACAGAAGTATTTATATTGATACATAACCCAATGACACAACGAAATCCAGTATTGTTTTTAAACTCCGTGTGTAATGTAGGTGGTGTAACTGGGTTTGTTTTGTCTTTACCGCTGTTGTGCGAACTACTTGTGGTGAGGGTTCCTCCCCAGCTCCAGCGGTTGGACTTGGGTCTGGCTCGCTGGCTTTTTTCCTGAGTTCTCCGAATCACAGCTTCATACCGCGCCTACAACACGAGTGTAAGTTCTAGATGTTAATTATTTTAATAGTATAAATAATTAAAGAAAACTGTCTTTAGAATAGCCCATCTTGGTGAAGGGCAAATAAGAACATACACAATTTCAATCCAACTACATTTGAGCTGCATGTTGGGGAGAATTGGACATATACAGAAAGGGAAAGGTATATTTTGGCAGGCTTGGATGCTGATGAAGGAACCACAAGGCCATAAAAACAGATTATGGATGCAGTGAGTGAGGACATGCAGGTGGTTGAGATGACGAAGAAAAAAAATTTAGGACCGAGCAAGATGGTGACTACCACTGATGTGCAAAACCAATCGTGCTTAAGTTTACTATTAATGTACTCATAGAGACTTCAGTTCACAAACCTCTGTGGCTGGAACACATTTCATTTTTCTTTAATTACTCTTAAAAAAAAAAAATGTTCTAAAGATGCTGCACCGGCGCACCTTGTCTTCCTCTAACTTCAGACGCCGTTTCTCTTCTACTGCAGCCCGTCTCTTATCTTCTTTCACCCGCTGCTCCTCGAGGCGTCGCCTTCTCTCCTCAATGTGCCGCTCATAGTGCTGCCGTGCTCGCTCATCCCGCTCCTGCAACTGAGCCTCGCGTGCAGCTGTTAATAACGAACGCAGGGTCAAACAACAATCTCTTATTTAAATATCACTATTTAAGCTCCAAACTTCCTGACAGTCAGATGAATTGACAAAGCTGTCAAACCTCTGCTAAAGCCCCTTTATATAATCCAGGCACCATGACAACCAGAAAGCCAAAAGTTTACATAATGACTAAACCTCACCACAGCAACCTCCTGCATCCACCCAGTCATGCAGAAATAAATTGTGTTTGCAGTTTCATCAGTGATTTCAAATGCATCGAAATCTCCGCGGTGCAGACAGATTCATTCCGGCACCGTAACACCGACAAAGGGTCCAAGTCACACATCACGTTCCAAACTTACAGCAACGAGACTCTAAATACAGCTGTAGGATCGGTGTAAACTGGGTAAAGGGTGGCATTTACTGACTGAGCAGGTCATTAGCATCATGTCAATCATGTGACAGCGATGTCAGCAATGTGTGTTTAACAACATGCCACTCACTGCAAATTAGAAATCACTGTTTTCATGTTTCTCAAAATAAACCTTTTATATCTCCATAGAGATAATCCAAAATGGCATTATACTGAGTTGGCAAGTTTCTATTGTTGCTATTTTACAGGAGCCATGTGGCGGCCATATTGATCAGGGGAAGTGCCAATTGATTGGTTGCACTCTGCAGCCTTCAGGAAAGATGCCACCAGATTCTACACCCTGATCCATCAGTATGTAAAATAAATTACTTTTCAGTGTTTATAACCGTAGCACAACTACTGGTGCCAGATGAGCTCTTTTGATTATTTAGATGCAGTTAAAAAAAAATTAAGAGGGCCTTCGTACAGACAAAAACATGTTAAGTACAGTTCAAGCTGACAGGATGGATGTGGTGACTCACAAACTGTTGTGAGCAAAGAAAACCTCTAATTAAAAAAAACACATCGAAGCTTGAGGCTAAAATACTCTGTATTAGTACAACCTTAATAAATAAGCGCTTGGTGACTGTGCATTTGTAATTTTATATAATAGATCAGCAGATCTGTTTGTGTTTGTGGAATACAGTCGTACCCATCTGCTTTTCCTTTTCTTCCCTTCTTTCTCGAGCCAGCCTCTGTCTCTCGTCCAGTTTGAACAGCGGAGCCTCTGTTGCAATGAAATTAGATTGAATAGATCAGCACAAACAGTCTGAATAATGAAAAGTAATATAAATTGCACTGTAAAAAAGAACATTATTTTACTACATCTTTGAGTAGCCCACATTTTAGAATTTATATTTACTTGTATCGGGTCCAAGACCAGTGGACATGCTGTAAGACAAAAATGTAATGAGTGTGCAAGAGTCCTATTAAAACAGTCACCTGGTCTCTGTGCATCACCGGAACTGTGGATGGTGTAAGTGTTACATCCAGAGGTGGACGAATCCCGTCGACTTGAATGCTTTTCATCTTCCCTTATATGACTGTTAGAACCTAAAAACCAGAAGAGAAATATTAAACAGGTGACCCTGTAACTGCTTAGGACCATTTACAAAAAGTATGTCAGCCTCCACCTTAAATTTATCGATCTGTGCACTTGGATCAAGCCTCTTTACTTGTGATGTTATGGAAATCGGAGTATATACACACAAATCAATTTTACTAGAATACCATTAACGTGTACATACACTTTATTGCCAAAAGTATTTGCTCACCCATCCAAATGATCAGAATCAGGTGTTCCTGTGACTTCCATGGCCACAGGTGTATAAAATCAAGCACCTAGGAGTAGGGTATTTGTCTGACTGCATTGTGCCATGTGTAAAGTTTGGTGGAGGGGGCAGGGGTTATGGTGTGGGGTTTTTTTTCAGGTGCTGGGCTTGGTCCCCAAGTTCCACTGAAAAAAAAAGGCCTTCTCGCCAGGCCTTCTCGTCCAACATCAGTGTGTGACCTCACAAACGCGCTTTTGGAAGAATGGTCAAAAATTCCCATAAACACACTCCTGAACCTTGTGGACAGCCTTCTCAGAAGAGTTCAAGCTGTTTAGGGTGAAATAAGGTCATTTTGAACCCTATGGATCAGGAATGGGATATCATTTAATTTCCTATGCGAATCAAGGATGGTAAGCGAATACCTTTGGAAATAGTGTATGTCTACTCATATGCAAAGAAATATCCAAATGCAGTCGATTCAACTCATTAGCAGTAGTTCCATGCGTATACCTCAGATGTATAACATACATTCATATTAAATTATTTTAATAATCAGATAATTATCTGGCACTTAACACAAGTTGGGTGCCATGCTGTCTGGAACTTTCAGCCCCAGGCATCTAAGGACATGGAGATCTGTTACTGTACAATCTCTCGTGGCTAAATGCGATTGGTTCGCTGAGCATGCTGAGCACAGAGAGTAGGATATTAAAGGATTATTTTTCTTGACCCTTAATAATCACAATTTCTACATTAAATAGTTACTGTTAAGTAGGCAATTTCTGATGAGACTTTACACCAATCTATCTTTACCGACCAGTAAATTAAACCTGCATGTGTACAGGTTCAAGCCAGTGTGTCTCTAATGCAGAACTTCCTGTTGATTCAGTAGAGCAACTGCACTTGCATCTGAACGATGCAAATTTGTCTTTTGA
This sequence comes from Xyliphius kryptos, assembly GCA_025769995.1. Taxonomy (NCBI): domain Eukaryota; kingdom Metazoa; phylum Chordata; class Actinopteri; order Siluriformes; family Aspredinidae; genus Xyliphius; species Xyliphius kryptos. The sequence goes on along the minus strand of JAOUQT010309276.1, from coordinate 3,004 downwards.
GATGCAAACAGGTGCCTATAAATGTAGAGACTACAGACTTTGCACAATGGAAAAATAGTATTTCCGAAACATTTACTCACATAAAAAAAAAAGTAAAATTAAAAATACATGGTTATGTACAGTATGACATTGTGGTGTGTTAATAATGTCATACTTTACATAACCATGTATTATTTTAATATTATATACAGATATAGCCTATTTTTGGCTTTGATCTTTCTAAAGTTTTCCACTCACAGTGCCGCTGATGCCGTAACAAGTGAATATCCCTAAGGTGGGACAATAAAGGATGTTTCTTATCGAACCACACTGATGATCACTCACTTAAACATGGAAAATCACTTAACCAAAAGAGAGATTCTGTGATCACGTATTCATTGTCTACTTATAGAAACTAGTTAATTCAAAGCTAAAGAAACCGTAATCCCAAATACACTAAAGTTAAAAACAAAAAATGAAATGAATAAATAAAAGTTGTATGTTCATTTGAAGTAAGTCAATCTGAAATGAAAGTGAACTTGTTTCATGGCAACGCAAGTGTTTACTTGACCTGAGTTCCAAAACATTCAGATCAGGTTAAAATCCCTTAACATATGTTTAATTTGCAAATCTTGTTGTCAGCAAGGTTAACAAAATCAACACCATCACAAAGGTTTGGCTTCATTTTGAGACATTTTAATTGTTCAGTTATTGGTGTAATCTTCAAATTTCTGTAACTTTTTTTTCTTTTAGCTTTTATTTTTCTTTCCCTATAAAGCTGATTCTTAAGATGTTCAAATCTGTGCAGATTCATAGTATAAAAAGCATTTTCTGGTAAATTGTACTCTGAAAAGTCATAAAACAAGACAAAATATGAACAATATGCAAGTTGTGACAGATATATATGAAAAAAGCATAGGGACACGTCTCTTAATTATACAAAACAGGTGTTGCCAGTGCCACCAGTATGTAAAGGTTCCATACATTCTGGGCCACTGTATATTCTCAGCTGCACATAAAGCCAAGATCCATAAAATAAATGGGTGGGTGAGTTTGAAGCATCGACTGTCCCCCACAGAGCCCTGACCTTAACTTAGAAACATCTTTGGGATGATCTAAAGACGATTGCAAGCCAAACGTCTCTTTGAATAAAATTGAACAAATATTTGCAGTCACCCTGCAAAATCTAATAGAAAGCCTCCTTAAAAAAGTAAAAGCTGCAAGAATGGAATCCCATACAAAAGTTTCTAACATTGAAAGACAATAAAAACTACTAATACAGTGATTAACATGACAGACTTGGCTGTAATACATACAATTAAACATGACTCATTACATTCTGCTGTATTTTACCATTAGAACAATAGAACATCAACATAACTATTAGACATATATTAATTTATTATTCACAGATGGACGTTAGTGGCCGTTTTCTGGTAAAGAGCAATTTATTAAACTGAATATTATTCATCTTTTTAAATTGGAAGCGTTGGTTAAAGAAATTATGTTGAGGCTGAATCCCATGTGAAATGAGGACATAACTAATCCTATTACAGAAGGGCACATGTTCTGACGGCTGGTTGTTTGGAATGAATGAAGCAGTTATCCGTATCAGATTTTATAAATCAAACCAATGCAGTAGAATTTTCAGTAGGTTCTATAGTTTTTTATAAATCTTTTATATACCTTTTATAAATCAAGATTGTTCAAGATCTATAAATCACAGTCTTTTGCTGGAATAGTCTTCTAGTCACAAGGTTGAAACCATACAACTGTTAAAAATACATACAATACAATTGATTAATAATTAAGAGGTGTGTCCCAGTACTTTAGACCATATAGTGTATGGTTAACTAAGCAATTCAAATACTTAAAGTACCAACTTCCTGTTCCAGATAACCTTTTCCTAAAGGCCTGTAAACCCTTCTGGGATATGAGTGTTCCAGATAGAGGTCTCATTCTGACCCACTTTGGTAAAACTAAAAGCTCTTAATGACAGTTTCCAAATTCTTAGATTGTGGAAAGAAACAGGAAATTTAGAGTAAATCAAAACCACACCTCTTGTGACTGGATGTACAGGATGTGTCCGTGTGTTCTGATGCCTGTAGGAAATTTTATTTCCATCTATAAAAGGCACGGAGTTCTTTTACACATCCTTGTAATCTAATCTGAGATGCACTGGCTTCCCACAAAGACGGACTGTATTAGAATATAATAGCAGACAGAGTGTGTGAGAGTATGTTTTCATAATCCACACCCAACAGCTTTTCTTGATTACTCTATCATGACATGACAGTTATTGGAGAAGGAAAGCCAGCGGTACATTAACACGCCATGTCCAAAATCACAGTATCACACAAATCTAATATCTTTAGTGTTTTTTTTCTACACACATCAAAATCTTGTGGTATGCCTTTCCAAATAGCTGTAACTGCTATAAAGGATGGATTAGTGTTGGTTGATTGTAGGTGGTGTGTAGGAGTTCCAATACGTTTCTTCATAGTGAGTCAGTGCCAAAGAACCAAAGTTTCCTAAACTCTTAGAAGTCCAGCACAAGTCCCGTTTTGTTACCTGCAGTACAAAGATCTGAAGTGATGCTTAACAGAATAAAACAAAAAATGTTAAATTGGCATTTGGACTGCGTCTGATTGGAAGATAAATAATATGGGCTGATCTGCACTTAGTTACACACTTGTATAATCGCTGATGTAATACAGGACCCAAAAATAAAAGACCTGATCGGCCATGATCCCGAACATTGAAACCAAATCAGAATGTAATTAACAAACTAAACAGCCTTCTGTGCTGAGCAGCTTTTAATGATGACATCATGACAGGGGTGCGAATGTTTACATAACACTACACTGACAGCTGAATGTTTCTTGTCGAGGTCACACGGGATGAAGCCAAATTTAAAATCACCAAAATCAATGTATGTAACACAGTTGACTCACTTTAAGTGTCTTTGCTGGAGTGTGGCTAAATTAAGCATGATGATGATGCCCCCCCCCCCCCCCCCCCCACC
>JAOUQT010309253.1:0-15177 GCA_025769995.1 Xyliphius kryptos | reverse complement strand
CTCTGACGTCAATGTGCACTCGCGCACCCACTTGCATTTACACACACACACACACACACACACACGCACACACACACACACACACACACACACACACACACACACAGCCTGTATGCTGGGGGGTTGGAGTGTCAGTGACAGACTCATTAATGAGTATGTCTTTTGAGTCAGTGCTTAAAACCCACCCTCTTCACCACCTTCCCTATTTTTGTTCTTCCCTCCCTCCTCTCCCTTTCTGGTACCATCCGCCTGGTTCAGCTCCCAGCAGACAGCAGACAGTGCATCATACACACTTCCAGGCACATGCTGTTCATTCATCCCCTCTCTCTCATTGCTTTCCTGTACTCTCATTTTTCTTCTTTCCTCTTTCATGTGGCTCTCACTTTGAGATCACTGAACTGAATAGAAAGTCAGGATCTTAACCTTTCCACATTTTTTTGCACGGATTTCAACGGAAGGATGTTCATTTCAGCAGCTGCAGTGCTGGGAGCGACACTGGGAACGGTGTCTGGAGCCCTGACTCTCTGTGGCCTGTCGCTACTCTACAGGAACTGCAAGAAGGATAAACTTAAGCGAGGAGACAGTGCAGAATCTGAGAAAGCAAAAGCCAGTATCTTACACACAAACGCACAGGTAAGAGGAATGTAAGAATAAATGGATGTAAACAGATCATATATGTATGTTACATAATACATATATGTTACATGGGAAGTAAAACAAAAACAACGAATGTCCTAGTCTAAGAAAATATAATGTTCCTTGCTGATTTTGCACTAGGCACATTATATTAGGTGATGCAAAATACTTGATGAGTCAACCTTTTATTTGTTTATTAATTGTATAATTCACTTATACGAATTATAGTCACAGGAGGTGCTGGAGCCTATTTTAGTACTCTGGACAAAAGGTTAAAAAACTGTCTTGACAGGTTGCCAGTCTCTCACAGTAAAGACAGCCAGAGAAATAATTGCACATATACATCTGCACCTATCGAAATTAAGTGTCTATTAGCCTGACATACAGGTGCGAAACTGTGAGAGGCAATTGAATCCTCTGAAAAGAACCCATGGGAACCCAAGGAGAACATACAAACTGACAACAGCTCTCTCCACTTGGTGTTTTTTTGCTATAAGCTAATGTTATGTAATAATATTTTTTCTCCTTTTAAACATTCAAAGGAAACACATGCAAACCTGAGAGAAACATACAAATTTCACACAGAAAGAAAACTGCTTATCTGCCAATGTAATTTACAATGACATGGAGGTCATAAGCAAATGCTGTTACCTTGAACAATACTATACCATATATAAACAAATACAAATAAACATAGTTGTACAGAGAATGTTAATTTCTAATCCATCATTTAAACTAAGGACTCTAAATTGAGTTTCATGTAGTTGCATTCTATAAATGTTAAAAATGATGTTATGGATACTAACAAAGATACATTGTTTGTCTTCAATTTAACCTGTATTATATATTATCATAATGATAGCTTGCTGCTGTACTGTTAATGATATGTGGGTATCCTCTGTAAATATACTACACTTTTATGAATAGTACTTCAAAAAGTCTAAAGCATCTACTTTATTTTTAACTGATGTATTTTTATTTGTTTTTATATTCTACTTAAACATGGTCAATAGAGATAGCATTAAGATAAGGGACAAATAATGCTAACGTAGCTTTATTAATGAGCTTTTTTCTGTGAATTAGTTTTGATTTTTTAATACACGTTATTCTCTATATGTTCTAACTTGATTTAAAAAGGATTCTGCAGTTAGGCAGGATTTTTCCACCCTGCCAAATTGTGATGGACCACTTAAGATCAACCACAATGTTTAATTCATGTAATTAATTAAGCACGCTTGCATTTGAATACATTATAATTGGGAAATGATGGGGCTTCATACACCATTTGATCATTTTTTTGCGATTAGCCAACCATAGCAATAGCATCTGGAATATGTGTGGGAGAATCTAAAAGTACAAGATTCTATAATTATACCACCTGGAGTAGCATGTCCTTGATGTAGAATCAGTACAATCATCATCTATATTACACAATTCTGCTACAGAATTAATTGTGCACAACCATCATCCACAGACAGCATTTTTGCTCAGTTTCTCACGTCTGAAATCTTTTGCATTCGTATTCTCTCATTGTACACCTTGCCACCTACACACATTAATGTGATTTAATCTAGGTGCTATTTCTGTGTGGATGCTAGCACTGAGTCAGTCAATGTAAAGTCATGACTCACACATACACTGAGCATGTGTGCTTGCAGGGATGCAGACATTTTTTATAAGGCATTAATAACACTAACATTAATAAATAAGCCAATCAATAAATAAATGTTATTTTTAATCAACATTCCCAAATTGCCTTTGCAACAGTCTTTGAATGTGAACATATTCTCACAGAAAGAAAAGACATGAAAAGAGGGGGAACAGAAAATTCGTCAGCAAGATGTAAATAATTCAGTGGGACAGTTTCTATTAAAGAAATCTTAAGAAATCAAAAAAAGGGTTTCACCATTTTCTATGTAGCTTTAAATCTATGAACCACAAGAACAACCTTTAATATACTTCATTGATTTTTTTTTTATTAACGTGTAAAGATATTAAAACTACAAAGCAAAAGGAACCGTTAAGAAAGAGGATGTAAAATATGAGGTAACAGAACAAAGAGAAGGAATAAAGAGAATACATTTACAATATATATATTATTCATGTTATTAAGTTCTCTCACTGGTTGTGCATAAATATTTTTGCAAAAATTATTTTAGAATATATTTATCATTTAAAGCTGTTTAAACTTGAGCTCTTTAGATGAGTCATCCATCTATCTTATGTTTTAAATTTTTCCACATTTTATAGACCTATTTAAAATGTAATAGTTGTATTGATCTATTTATTAATTTACAGTTTTGAACAATGTTATAGCAAAGGCAAATTATTTGTTGTGGGGTTGAAACATTATTCAAATTATAAATTAAATTATTTAAATATAATATAAATTGTTATATTCAAATTATTCATCAATTAAATAAATCAAACTTAATTTGCTAAGGTAATAATTATTTCTTTTCTTTTTTGTATTTGTCATTTAGTTCAGTGTGCAGAAATCCACAGAACCTATTCAACCTCATGCAATGCTGAAGTTCTCCAAAATCTACAACACTAAACAATCTGTGATAAGGCCTGAGGTTATAAACTACAGCAAGCACCCAATATCCCCGAATAAGTCTGGTGATTGTCATCAAGAAACAGACAGAAATAATGAGCCCACTGATCCATTATCACAAGGTAAATATAACCTCGGTGAAAGGTGAATGTGTGATGGACACTGTGGAGTCAGTAAGAACAGATCAGTTGTATTTTCTGTATTCTGCAGGTGGGACTCTATGTACTGCAGAGCAGCCAAATGTAAAAACTGGCAACAACACACTGCAACATCCCAAACTACACTTTTCCCTCCACCTGCACAGAGAGAACAAAGAACTTCACATCACCATTATTGAAGGTATTTTATTCAGATGTACATAACAACAAATCAAGACACAGTAAACTATTCATTAGTGTTTTTGATATCAGAGCAGGGGTTTAAAAGGATTTTGTAATTTTTATTTCATTTTATTCTAGATGAAATTTAAATGAACCTTATTTTACCTCCTGGAAATACACAGCTGAACACATATATTGTTTAAATCAGCATCAAATGGAAAATTATAAAAAGTTAAAGACCCCTGCATACATAGTTGCAATGATATCTATCCTGATGACATGTTTAGACATAATTATGAAATGTCTAGATCAATCTTGCTTCTTGTTATCATCGACTAAGACATTAATATCATAACTTCACTGCCATTAGAAACATTATTTCCTTAACTTAATGCTTTTTCTTCCTTAATCTATATTCATGGACTTGAAATATAAGTTTTTGCAGTTTAGCACACTGTAAAAGTTGAATACAGGTGTAAAACCAGCTTAGTTATGATATTTTATTATCACAAGATAAATAATAACTCATCACTATCAGTTTTCAGTTAGTTTTGAAAAGAGAAACTATTATTACCCACTGCTTATTCTGCATGTTTTCTCTGTGTCTGTGATGATTTCCTTTAGGAGCTATAGCATTAAAACTAGTAGGTTTACATTAATTAATTGGTGTGTATTTGCCCGGTGTAAATTTGTGTGGGTCTGTATTTCTGAACTGTGATGTATCAGTAACTTGTTCAAAATAAATTATTGTATTTCACCTTATGAATCATGTATTAGGCTTCAGCAATCCATTGGCAACCCCGGCCACTATAATTGCTTTTACTGTAGATTGAATAAATGCTATTAATAATAGGAATGAATTACCAATGTGTTTAATGTCTTGTTCAATAATTTCCTCTGTTTTCTCGTTCTCTATCTTTGTGTAGCGGAGCATGTGAGCATTGAGTCTGGGAGTGAAGGCTATGTGTCAGGGTGTGTGAGTTTATCTGAAGAGAAGATGCATTCCCAAACTGCTGTGCGTAAGCTGGCTTCAAAAGTCCAGTGGGGCGAGGAGCTGGTTTTCACCTTGCCTAAAAGCTGTAAAATAGAGAGTGCAGAGGGCGTGGAGGGTGAGGTGGCATTGACCTTACACATCTGTGATAGATTCTCCAGGAACAAAACTCTGGGTACCGTAAGATTTAAACTGGCTGATGTTGGTATGATGTCAGATGCAGACTGCTGGGTCAACTTACAGCCATCTAAACAGGTGAGAGGAATTAAATTCATATTTACTTTTTTTTTTGCCTATTTAACTAAAGGCAAAAACACATTGTTATTAATGATATTATTATTATTAGTAGTAGTAGTAGAATAATCATCATCATTTCTATATTAGATTATATACTGTATATCATTAATTATGTAATTTTGCTTTATGACTAATTAATTTGTTTAATAATTGTTGTTATAATTTTATTATTTGCTATTACACATAAATTTACAACTGAAAATGACAAAGAGGTTCTGGGTCAGTAAAGGCATTTTGTAAAAGGCATCTGAAGGTTAGCTGTGTTTGTCTTTGAGTGTGTGGCTGACTGTATATGACGCAGTTTGCACTCCGAATTTATTGATTCATACTTTGTGACGCTTACGCACACAGACACAACAGATGGGCAAGTGAAGGTTTCATATACTCAGTCATTGATGAGATTTTTGTTTAAACATATTTCCAGTTTTTTTTTTTTTCTTGATCAGAAGTAAATATTAACTGATTCCTTAATACTTCAGATTTATTTACTTCAGTTTTTTTTAACAAGTTTTAGATGGAATTGTTGTCCAAAATTCATAAATCTTACAGATTCATGTGGGTCAATATTGGTTTTAAGATCAGAGATTAATTTAGGTCATTGCAGTATCTTAATTTTTTACATATATAATACATATATATACAATACATATATAATTACATTTTTATCATTTCAGTGCTGCACACTAAATTACTTTTTTAACACTAACACATTTTAAAGCATATTATATATTTAATAATACTAATAGTAATAATGAAAATAATAATGATTACAAGGGGCGCGGTGGCTTAGTGGGGGATTCAAAAAAATATTTATGTATCATTTTTTGTACATATTAAACATTTGTACATAATTAAAACATATATTTAATTAAAATATATGTATAGTTATTTGTTTCCTTATCATTTTTATAGAAGGAAGCATCATTAACAACGGGGGAGCTGTTGCTTTCACTTAGCTACTTACCAGCAGCAAACAGGCTAGGCGTAGTGGTGATGAAGGCAAGAGGACTGCAATCTGAAAAACTCAAAGAGACTATAGGTAACATCAATCACTGTGCTACTATTTAATCATAGTGCTGTTTATTTTTATAGTGTGCTTTACTATTAATGACAGCCCTGGTAAATGTTGTGAAATAAGGTTTTTAATTGGGTCTTCCTTACTCAATTAGCTTAATCCAGAATAAAAAATGTGGCATGCTTGCACACAGGCTATTGCTATCACTTTATGTAAAGAATTTTTTTTATCTTATTAATAGTTTATAATATAAATTGGCACAACTCATAAATATGTTGAAAACATATTAGTTAAAATAAAGATGTTTTGAATACATTAAATATTTCCATCAGATCTATCTGTGAAGCTGACGCTAAAGCACCAGAGCACCAAGCTGAAGAAGAAACAAACACGACGTGTAAAACACAAAATCAGTCCAGTGTGGAATGAGATGATGATGCTGGAGCTTCCCAGAGAGCTACTGAACATGTCAAGCTTAGATCTTGAGGTTTTGAACCAAGCGAACCCTGGCACATTGTTACCACTCGGTCGATGCCAGCTCGGCCTAAATTCATTAGGCACTGGTCTACAACATTGGCAACAGATGTTGGATAATCCACGCAAGCAGATTGCCATGTGGCATCCTCTGCATGCTTAAAATGCAAAGTAGCATACATTATACATCGGAAAACATCATTTGCTTTCATAAACCATCATTACTTTGATTCCTGTAATCTATTATACTATTGTATTATTGCATTTCACTTAATGTTTAATGTTCAGGGTTGTTCTATTTCTATCCACAATTTCAGGGTCTGTATCCTCTTTTTGAAATTTATGGTTTTACTTATCGGGCAAAATAAACATCTGTCACTTAAAATTAAGTTATACAATCTTACAAATTACAACGTTTCATTATATAATTACCAAAATAAAATAAAAATGAAACAGTATTGCATGGAATAAATAAGAACAATCAATCTGTTTTTACAGGTAGTGCTGTGCAAAGTCACATAACAGATATATACTGTACAAGATTATGTAGAAGGAAGATAGCATAGTAAATAGCATAGTAAGTGTTCAATTTTTTGATCATGTTAATTACAATTAGAAAAAGACAAGTATAGTTTGTTTGACTTGTATACTAGTGTTCAGTGTCATGGAACAAGACATTGATCCCTAATATAATTTTAAGTCTACAACCAAATGACAAAAAAAGTAAAGTTTGAGATTTTGCAATTGCCCAGTAAAAATTCTCAACCACATGTAGCATATGGGTATGGGCAGCTTCTGGATTACATATAAATGCTGGAAGTGCTGGTGGAATTGTTGTCACACAGATCTGTGGGCTTTGGCTGAGACTCTTACGCTTTTGCTTTCTTTCAAGCCTACAACACTCTTTACTTTAAGAAAAATCTTTCAAATTTCCATATTTTCTAGACACAGACAGACAATTAACACAGCCTAGCCACAGATATAATCCATTATCTCACATCATTCATTGGTTCCTCCTTAAATTTACTAATCAGCACTGATCACAGCTCTACCGCTACATAATTATTTCAAATTGCTGCTACAGCTGGTTCTATAAGGTATTGCATCATAGTTTGTAATGTTTTAGTGTCTTACACAAAGCTACTCTATTCTGGTCATATTTTTGTGAAATAAATAAATAAGGATGAGCATAGTGGGTAGAATGTTCACCTCTCAGCACTGGGATAAAAGGTTTAAATCCATATCTGGGTGGAGTTTTCATGTTCTCACTGTGTCTGTGTGGGTTTCCTTTAGTTTCTCCAGTTTCCTCCCACTGTCCAAAGCATGGATTTAAGATGCGTGTGCGTGCCTGTGCTTGTGTGAGTAAATCAGTGAGTGCCCAGCGATGGACTGGCTCCATTTTTTGGGTGTATCTGTCCAGCGGCCATAACTTTCTCCCCTGGATGGGAATGGGGAAACCCCCATGACCCCAGTAGAGGATTAAGGGGAAGATAATGAATGAAAAATAAAATGAGATAAATAACAGCACTTTTTGTCATTAGGTTTCTTAACATTACACTTTCCTAGAGTCTGCATGTTTTTTATTATGTCCTGATACGTAAAACCATAACATTTAGAGGGTTTTCTTTATCTCATGGCTGTATATAGGTAAGAGAATAAAGGTAGTTTTCACAAACTTTACGTGATTAAAGTTACACTAAGACAATTTATTGTTTACAACATATTTTAATGATATAACAATTTTACACACATTATGAACGGACTGCAGATATGAATTTAAGTTTCAGGGACTGAAATGCTGTATTTCTTGACAAGAGAAAAATAACAATAATGGGCAATAGTATATCCCATTATTGAATCCTATTCTTGATGTATTGCTTAGAAGATGCTTTCAGTGTTTCACTTACATTATTTGATTTCAAAGTGGCACCTGGGTGTTGTATTTAATCACACTCAAATGTATTTTTGTACCAAATAGAGTTGAACTGCAGTTAGATTAGCAAGTTAAAGCTTTAAAACAGCCAAAACCTATTACAAGTCTGTTGCTTTACAGTATAATTTGTGTAAAAATATAACCGGTAAACTGTAAAAAAAAAAAAAATGATATAACATATATAACTGTATGGTAAAACCTTTTTTATTTTTTAGAAAACCATTTATGATGAAGTGTTGTAGTAGATTTATGGGAAAATACAGCCTGAAAGTTTAAAATGTATAAAACTAACATTATTTATAGTAATTAGTAATAGTGTGTTTATATTGGATCAATGTAATGGTTCAATGGGAACAAAGCAATAATTAATAAATTTAGAAATGGTCAAGAAATTGAATAGAATTTTGTAATTTTTATTTGCAGTGGCAGGATTTAAGTTGATGAATATGCTTAAATACTATGTGTTATAGTAACTATGTGGCATTATCTTGCAGACCTAAAACATATATTTGGTCAATATACTATGTGCAGAATTATTAGGCAAATGAGTATTTTGATCACATCATCTTTTTTATACATGCTGTCCTACTCCAAGCTGTATAGGCTTGAAAGCCAACTACCAATTAAGTAAATCAGGTGATGTGCATCTCTGTAATGAGAATGGGTATGGTCTAGAGACATCGACAACCTACATAAGGTGTGCTTAATTATCAGGCAACTTCCTTTCCTTTGGCAAAATTGGTCAGAAGAGAGATTTGATGGACTCTAAAAAGTAAAAAAAAAAGTCAGATGTCTTGCAGAGAGATGCAGCAGTCTTGAAATTGCCAAACTTTTGAAGCGTAGTCACCGAACAATCAAACAATCATGGCAAATAGTAAACAGGGTCCCAAGAAGCGTGTTGGGGGGTTGGGAGGCGCAAAATAACTGCCCATGAATTGTGGAAAATCAAGTGTGAAGCTGCTAAGATGCCATTTGCAACCAGTTTTGCCATATTTCAGAGCTGCAATGTTACTGGAATATCAAAAAGCACAAGGTGTGCAATACTCAGAGACATGGCCAAGGTAAGGAAGGCTGAAAAACTTTCAGAAATGTTTATTTCTAAATTTTGTGTTATATTGGTGTACCTGTTGAAAATCAACAATTGAGATGGGTATATATTTGGTTTATATTAAGTTGCCTAATAACACTGCACAGTAATAGTTACCTGAAAAAACAGATATCCTTCTAAGAGTAAAAAAAAATAAAAAACATTCCAACTTCCAAAAATATTAAGCTTTGATGTTCATGAGTCTTTTGGGTTGATTGAGAACATAAACAGAATCCTCTCAAATACAACTTGCCAAACACACACACACACACACACACACACACACACACACACACACACACACACACACACACACACAGAGAGAGAGAGGAGAGAGAGGGGAAGCACAAATTCACTCTTTACCTAACCTGACAAATTATGCTCACATTTTTTTCTATGGTATAAATCAAATGATGAAGTTGAGTGTCGCAGAACACCACTGGAAAAAATATCCACCAAACAACACAGTATAATCTCACAACAGTGATTTTTTTTTTTTTAATCATTCATTTTTATCATTACAACATTAACCAGTTAATATTTTTACTGGATCTACCTTTTTATATTATGAGCTCATTAAAAATAATTGTTTCTAGTAGCTTTAATATTGTGAGAAGAATTTGTATATTTTACACAAACTCACTTTCTCTAGTTCACAATTAGCATTGTTAGTTGTATATAGCCTGCATTATAAGGGTTTTTGACAGGGGGCACTGTTGGCTAACTCTTCCTTTTATACCTTAATACACTAAATGTGACATTAAGATGATATCTTAAATCATAATTTCAACCAAATATATAAATACACTGAGCTGTCAATGTCATAATTTTTAAATGATTGTCTTAGATTAGATTAGTATGTTTTTCATACCTGGAATGCTGTTCATAATTTCTGATGGATACTGTTACTCTCATAATTTTTTTTTTTTTTTTCAAGGTTTACAAATTTACTTTTCTCAAGTATTTCGAAATTCTAAATATACACTAAGAGATGTGTAAGACTGGAACCACTGTATTCTTTTTTTAGAATTTCTTGATGTAAAAGCCTTTTTTGAGAAAGCCAACTCCAGGGTGTTGAATAATAAATACAGCTCACTATCAAAACTACAAACCAGTAGGGACAATGTGGATTATGTTCTGTCTCTGGAAAAGCAGACCAGCTCTTCTGCATTTTACAGATGTTGGAGGGATTATACTGGCACGGTTGTGCCGTGCCTGCCCACTCTCATGGCAATTTTTGGCATGTTGTGTGGACACTTTCCATATTTGTGTTAATTAACACTGTCTTATGTTTATTTGTTTTCTTATTAATCTTCTTATGTTTTCTTATTGCTCTCAATTCAGTGAATTAACTTCTAGTCTGGCTCTCTCGTTTGGTTGTTTTATATATCTGGGTCTGCCTCCACTTCGTCGTGGAAGCACCACTATTGTTATCCTCTGCGGTTTGCATTTTGGTTTATCCTTCCTGTTTGTATTCTTGGACTAAATCCTGTTACCACGTAAATCGATTCCCATCCCCAAGTGAGCAGTGCATCTTACTATGCAGATGCAGGGCCCTGTGACATATGAGTTTTTCAACCTTGTTTAGTTGTGTTTTATTACTTATGACTAAGTTTCCAGTGGAGAATTGTAGTATGGGATGTTTTGATGATATTGAAATCACAATGTTCTTGTATAGATGTAATAAAATCTGTCTGTATTCCTGGCATTATGTTTGTTTTTGATTTTCTTGGACAGGATTTTAAAGGGCAGTCAGGGGTTGGGAAATTTCCCATGTGATAATCCCTACATTGTATCTCTTCTCTTTTGCATTAAAATGTTACCATAACGAGAATCAGTATCTCCAAATACAAGGCCGTAGCTTTGTTCTGAAAATGCTAAGGTTACACACCTTCTTTGAGTTTGGAAAACCATAAAAATATTTAATTTAAAGTTTAATGTAATAGGACATCAACATGTAAATCAGTTTGTTGTTATAGAGAGCCATAACGAGCGTTACAACTAAAAGACTTGATTTGAATGTATCTAACCAGAGGTCTAAAATAGAAAACACAAATATAGTGCAATTAATGTGTAAATTAAAAAAAATAAGGTTAATAATAACCATAACAAATAACATGTTAACAGGATTCAGTCCAAAAATAAATATAATTCCCATAAAGAAATGTATAAGGAAGGAAATCCTAAGTGAACATGTGCAGAACTAAAGTGCAGAGCAAGCAAATACAGTAAATATTAATATTAATGAAATTTATGCACAGAATATTCAACTGCAGAAAAAGTATTCTAGATCAGAATGATATATGCTAATGTTAATAAGATGCTATTATCAGATTTTAAAGGGTATCAATGGAAATAAAGGGAGCTATGTCTTAAGGAGAACTGTTTAGTATGTTGAAGACAAAATAAAAGGAACAGTTCCTCTGTCTGCTGATGTGGCAGTAGAAGCTTCTGAACCACTTCCCTGTTAGCTGAAGTGGTAGTAGTCCATGGCTCAGATGGAAAGTATTATTGATAATGCCCTCTATTCTCCTAACTCAGCATTTCCATTGCAAGATCTTAATAGAAGGGAATTGAACACAAGAGTGCTTGTCTTTCATAGACAGTTTTCATACCAACCAAACAAAAATGCAGTCTGTATGCAAGCTTGCAGTGCAACAGTGATGTAATTTTTTAATTATCTAAGCTAAAAAGTAAAAAACTTCCATTTAACATCACTTTCTGTGCCCTCTTGATCTTAAAACTTGAAGCTTTGATGCCACAAATTTAGGATACATACTTGACTATTTAATACATATGCAAGATACCCAATTAGGTCAGTCATATAAACAGCAAGAACCACTTAAAAAGCACCCCACTAAAATGCTAACCCAATATGTACAGTACATGTTGCTGTGCATATGACCACAGAATACCATACCAACAGCTTGGTTTCGTTGGTTAAACTGGAAAATCATTAAGAAGAAAGAAATCTTCATTTTGCAGTATATTCTAATATATGGTTGATTTACATCAAAATACTTTTAATTATCTTAATGTGCTAAAAAAAATGAAATAGCTATTTTCTTTCACTGCATGTAAATCTAATTATCCATGGACCCAGTTTGGTGACTTTTTCTAAGCTGTACATTGTTTCCTTTGTTTTATATTTGCTGCTTTAATTTATGAATTGGCCAAATAGTCCCTCAGAATAGCAGCTTAGCTTAAATACCAATTTTGTCGTCTTTATGTGTGACTCATATGTTATTATTTATGTCCTAAGTATCCTAAGACAGAACATCACAGCTGAATCATTAGTGATAAAGGGTTTGGGGATGGCTCAACCACTGTTTAGATCACACACAATCTTTGAACCTCTTTGAACTGCAGTAGTTCAATATTAACTGGCGAGCCGCTAAAGGAGGATTTTAGGAATTTGTGAGCAGTTCACCAGCTTTGTGTGATGTTCCAGGGCTTTTCAGTAGTGCAGAACTATTAATTGTAAGTAATGGGGACAGCACAAGTACTTCTCGTCACATTTCTATCCTTTGGTGTACTCCAATGTTTTGTCTGTTATGAGGGTAAGTACACTTTTTTTTAAAGCTGCTTTAAAATGTGTCATTGGTTAAAAGGGTTTATTGAACAACTGTTAACTGTTTCTGCTAGTTTTTATCGATGAAATGACAGCCTCTCAAGTCCTTCGTGTAAAAAGGGCAAATTCACCGTTTGAAGAGCTAAAGAAAGGAAATTTGGAGAGAGAATGTATGGAGGAGATTTGTAGCAATGAGGAGGCCCGAGAGGTGTTTGAGAGCACTGATAAAACGGTGAGAAGCAAAATATAGAAATGAAAATTATTTACATATAAATAAAAGAAAGCTTCTGAAGACTTACATTTGCTGATGTTTTATTAATATGAATTTTAAAATGCAAAGCAGCATTTTAAAGACCTAGATGTAAACCCTAAAGGGTCATAATGCCTTTATTATTTTACATTATTTTAAACAACTTGACTTTCTATTTACAGGCTATATTCTGGGACACATATTTGGGTAAGCCTAAACCACTTTGTATGTTTCTCTAAATGAGCTGGGTCAACATTGATCACATATTGTGTAAATATTTGATATTGTACCAGGAGCAAAGTACGTGCCTTTTCTGTGTGATTAACAAATCAGTTCAACTCTGAGGCATAGATTTCATACTTTGACATTATTAACATCTTCTTATTAGAAAACTTTTTAATAATTATCAAAAGATATAACTTAATAGGCTTTTCAATGTCACCCTTACTATTTAATTTTCTAGGTAAAAAAAATATTGAAATAATGAAATTTTAAAAACTGTACACAACATTTACAAATGTGCAAACACTGAAACCTAAATTTGACCAAGAGAGTTGAACAGAATGTAATGCCATACTTCTTTTCGTAGAATATATTAATTTAAAAATAGTTTTAATGTAGTGACAATATAAATAAATGTTTATTATTATATGCACTATTTTTCTAGTCTCCATCAACCACCTTACACCAGTGTAAAACAGTGGTAAACGTGCATCTATTCTGTTTACATAACCATGTTCTAATTAAATAAATTACGCATTAATCATCTATAATGTGTCTACAATATTAAAGAAGCCCAAAGGGATTGAAGTCTAAGGAGGGATGTAGGCAGTATGGTAGATGAGGCAACACTATCCCAATTTGGTATACTGCATGGGATTTCCTGGGTTTACTACAGCCCTGTTATCTATTGGAATAATTTTAAACTTTGATATTCAAACAGAAGACAAATAAAAAGTGTTTAAACGTACTGTGAAAATTTGTGACATTAGATTGTAAACAACTTTTGTATAAGTATAGACCATGATGTTAGAAATTGCTATTCCTGCTGAAAAGTACTTATTGTTATTCAGATAGTAGTGCAGAACACCATGTCCTCTTTCCAGTCTATTAAATTAGTTGTGAGAGAATGGGGACATAACAGAGTGCTGGCCTTAAGTGTGATGTTCCCGTGTATCAGCGGTTCCATTTACATTAATGTTGATCTGGCTCTGTGCCCACCTCACAGTTAATATTATAGTGAAACCCCAATAGAAGCTTTTGTATTAAATAAATTTTCATAACTCTGAATTTAGAAAGGAGCCATAGAGACGTGAGAGAGTGTTGCCATCTTTATATACAGTATCTGTATGAATCTTTAGTCATTGTTAGGTCTATATGTGACAGACAAAATACGGCATAAAATATACAAATCCACATGAGAATTTTATCTCAGTTTACAATGTTAGGCATCTACTTTATTACAAAGCTATGTAATTCTTTCAGAATCTCTATTGTAATTTGTCTGAAAGGGACTTAAACACAAATCTGTGAGGTGTAACACTACCGCTGTGATCTGGCTCAGTAAAGTAGCTTTAATTTAAATTTAGTCCAGCTGCATGTTTAAAATAAGGTACTGAAGCTCTGAGCTGAAATCTTTGCTAGAATGCTGTGGTTAATGATTGAAAGTGACTTTGAGAAAGCCAGATCATTATAGCCACTTTGTTATGTAAGAACATCTCTAAGATAGATAGGGCATCCAAAGCCTATGGCATTCGTTGTAAAGATAATAAAGCACATTTAGAGGTATTGTAGAGCTAATTTCTCGACAAAAGAAAAATCAACTGCTTATTAGACTGCTACTAGCAGTTTAACAGGCTCAAAACAAGGGAACACTTAAACAACACAATGTAACTGCAACTTAACCACACTTCTGTGAAACCGGTCCAGTTAGGAAGCAACACTGATTGTGAATCAATTTCACTTGCACTTGAGCAAATGGAACAGACAACAGGTAGAAATGAGAGGCACTTAGCAAGACCCCCCTATAAAGGAGTGCTTCTGCAG
>JAOUQT010309246.1:0-15178 GCA_025769995.1 Xyliphius kryptos | reverse complement strand
AGTCATCATATATATATATAGTACAGACCAAATTTTGGACACTAGGGAACAAATTATTATATATATAGTACAGACCAAATTTTGGACACTAGGGAACAAATTATTTCAAAATCTTTATTTAGTAGATAGTGGAATGTGTTCAGAACAAAATAACATAAAAAAGATCAAAATTAAATGTAAAAGTAAATGTAAATCAAAATTATTATCCCATGGAGGTCTGAATTTGGAATCATACACAAAATAAAGTACCACTGTTCAGTCCTTTTATTTTGTTCTTCATGCAGAGAAAATAAATATTCTTACATTGACAACTGCTTCTTTGGTCTGCACCATGTCTGAAATGACTCCATCTGTGATCATCAATAGCACAAAATACTGAGAGCCATCAGTAATATCCTGGGCTGAACTGGAAAAAGGCACACATGATTACCTTAAATTGTTTTAGAATTGAATTATAGTTTTAAAGTGCATATTACAAATAAAAAATATATGTGCAAGTATAATAGTTGATTAGAAATTATCAATTGGAATTAATTTTAGTATAAACATTCATTTAAATCATCCGAGTGTAAATCATTCGGAGTTATGGAAAATGATCAACCATCAAAACTTAAAAAAATGTGTTAATGAATTGCATCATACACCCAAAGCACATCTATGAGAAACTGAATGAATTAGAACATGCTTTTCGTGCATTTTGAGCCACACATGGCATAATGTTCCCATAGTTACTATGACAAAGACACTAATATGCCCTAATTCAAGCTGCGCAGTGTGCAGTTGATGGCTTGCTGAAAATGTGCTAAAGGTGTATAAAGAACACCATAGTCATTAACAGATAAACAAGTATACAGTATATGCCACTGAATATACTCCCTGTGTATAAACCACAGTCAAGTAAACAGAATATAAATGTCAGTCCCACCTTTTAAAATAGCTTTGATTCCGCTATCAATTAAACTAACTGCTTAGTCACAGCAGAGCCTTTTAAGGTGATGCTTTTATGGTGATGCACGATGCTTTTAGATGTTTTTAGTGAGGATAGTGTATTGATGAAAAAAAGTTGATTAAAACCATGTACTGCAAAAAAATGGGCTCGGTCCACAATCGAGTTGCTGCTTACCGTGCCACCTGGTTAATGACTGGGGCAAAGTTGGTTGGTCCATAAAGTTGCACAGTTTTAAGACTCTGGAAATAAGCCTCCAGCACCTCTTCTATTCCAACACAGTTTGGGTTTTCACTGTTACCATTCTGCAGAATATGTAAAGGAAACACATTTACAACACAGATCCATCCATCATCTTCCGCTTAATCCTGCACTAGGGTCGCAGAGGGGTTCCCCATGCCCATCCAGGGGAGAATGTCTTGGGCACTGGGCAGACACACCCAGGACAGGGCGCCAATCCATCGCTGTGCACACTTACTCACACAGCCTCACACACAATCACACACAATATGGGTCAATTTAGTGTGCTCAATTTACCTTGAATCCATGTTTTTGGTCTGTGGAAGGAAACCAGAGAACCGGAAAAAACCCATGCGATCACAGGGAGAACATGGAAACTCCATTCAGATTGGGATTCAACCCAGAAAAATTAATATATATTTTTCTGTTTTTGATAAAAAATTAACCAAAGCTTAATTTGTATATTGCATTGTGAGTATTCAATACCAACATTAAAAATAAGCTTTTAAAAATGTATTTTGTCTTCTTACGGCCTTGCATCCATTCACCAGCTCGCCGATGATTTCTGACCAAGTTTCACTTAACTGTTCTTAGGAAGACCCGACCTCGTGAATTAGCCCCGACCAGGCACAGAGCCAAAATGATATCGTTTCATGTCAGCTGTTTTCCGTATTAGCCACCCGCGCTACACTTTATCCAGAACAGGATGGACAGCCGTAGCCATTGCCTCGCACTGCTGAGGTGTTAAGGTTTCCACCTTGCAGAGCTTTGACACAGAGCAGCAGGACTCTGACGCTGAGAGGCCTTGCAGTGTGTCGGTTCTCGATGCCCTCCAGAGCTCAGCTGGGCCAAACAAGTGGAGTCCGGGTTCAGGGTTGCCCTCCCCGGACCCACTATGCTTGAGTTCAAGCTGCCATGCAAAAAGGGGAAGGATTAGGAGCTCATCCACATGTCTGGCACATAATAAGCCTCCACTTCAGGCCTTGCCTAACTCCTCTTGTACTTCAGTGCAAATGAGAGTGTGTGAGCAAGCTGCCACCCGTCTCCTTGGCCGGTCCAGGAACGCTCCTTCTCAGAAGTTATGGAAGGAAAATCTCACGGTTAATGACCTTGTACTGCGAAAAGCTCAACAGGCCTTTCTAGCATTATGCTGTGCAATGGTGCTCTGGAGTTGGCAAGCATTTGCTGTGGCTAAATCTCTCAGGTCTGCCCAATGTGGAAAAATTGCGCATTGCAGGCACAACAATCAAGCTCGTCCAAGCTCTCTTTGCAGTGGCACTGATGCAACAGCGCTGTGATGACAAGAGGAATGAGGACAAAGCGTTTGAGCTGTGTCTGCCCAGATGCTGTGTGGCTGTGTGGGCCCCGCTTCTTACAGCCTTCTCCGCCACGCATGCAGCAGGAATCTCCCCGGCCGAAACAGTCTACCGGACCTACAAATAAGAGCTGGAAAAGGGGCTCTGCTTCAGAAGCTGAAGCAGATGGCTGGCCAGATGCCCGCTCCCCAGAAATTTCAGTTTCTGCATCTCTGGCCGCCAGCCTGATAGAGACAATGGCGAGACTCCCCTCCATCCAAGTGGAGAAAGTTCGCCATGGAGAGCTGAAAGGCCCCCCCTCCTTCACGTTTGTTCAGTTTCAGCAACCCTGGTGCACAGCCACCCTTCATAATACGGTGCTTGCCCAAACGTCAGGATGGAGAACGTTTCGGCATCCCTAAGTGCTACAGTCAGTTCGCACAAAACACACTGGTGCAATAAGGATTCCTTCACCTATAACACAAACGGGAAAAGCACGGCCCTCGCTTCGTTGGCTGTCCAGCTCGAAGCACATTACCTGGCTGCCCCGCCAGATGGTGCCATTATGCAGACTTACACTCCCCCAAATGGGTCACAAACACGGTTTTGCGAGGCCATCACCTTCAATTCACCGTAAGACCTTTTTTTTTAGTGGAATAATCAGTTTTCGCACAGATGAGACCTCTTCTTTACTGTTAGCGGTAGAGATGAGATTTAAATTGTTCTGCCTGACCAAAGTCATGTGGGTCATTTCTCACAGTATTTTATAGTTCCAAAAAAGGTCAGTGCCCTCCATCCGATTTTGGACTTGAGAGAGTTCTGAACAGATACTTAAGGAAGTACAAATTCTGCTTTTAGACGTTCAACACACTCGCTCAATCTTTTCGTCAGAACGAATGGTTCACATTAGTCGATCTCAAAAATGCATTCTTCAATATCAGCATATACCCCCACTCAAAAAGTTACATTCTTTTACACACAACAGCCTGTGTTATGAGTACAAAGTTCTTAAGGCTCTCCCTAAGCCCACATTCTACTTATGAGTGGCGGCTACACTGGCCCTCCCAAGACTAAGGGGGGCTGAGAATTCTGCTGTATATAGACAATTGGCTTATAATAGCCGACACTAGACAAAAAGTGGTAAGGGACACGCACAACCTGCTGTCTTATCTAGCATCGCTCAACTTCAATGTTAATCTGGCCAAGAGCTGTCTGGTCCCATCTCAAAAGATCTTGTTTCCCAGGCTAGAGCTGGATTGGGTCCTTATGCACGCCAATTTATAGGCAAAGCGCATGCAGTCTATAGAGAACTGCCTTGCTCCATTCAGGAAAGTGGAGTGGGATTGTTTTCACACGTCTGAGACTGCAGAGGCTTCGGCCATCCAGGTTTTTTCACTGTGTTTGCTCCGAAAAAGTCCTTTATATGATAGGTATGATCACTACACTTGCTATTACACCATCTCTTGGTGTACACTTGCCATCTCCATGGAATGGAGGAAAGTTGTGACATCAGACGCCTTTCTTTCGGGCTGGGCCGCCACCCATGAGGGGAGGGCTGTGAACAGGACAGAACAGGCTGTCTACTACTCACATAAACTATCTGGAGCTACTAGCCATGTAACCGGCTCTCAGACACTTCCTCACTCATCTCCACATCCATCATGTGTACGGTAAGTCTGTTGCACAGCAGAGATCAATATATATCAACAGAAGGGGCTGCTTCCCCACACCTGCATTGCTTAGCTCACAAGCTTCTGCTGTAGGCAGTGCATACTGTCATTGCAAGCCGTCTCAACACTGGCACCGACAGGCTGTCGTGGGGATACCCACTGTATGGGGAGTGGTACCGCCACCCCTTCATAGTAGAAATGCTGTGGCAGAGATTCGATTAAGCTGACTTCAAAATCTTTGCCATGCTAGAAAACTCCTTTTGTTCTGTGTATTTTTTAATATGTGACGAAAGCGCGCGTCTTTGAGGTGCTCCTTGTGTGTGTGTCCCCCCCCGCCGCCCTTTGTGTCTAATTCCCCCCACTCCTGGGTATGGAGTTTACCAAAGCTTTACAGGCTGCCACTGGAAGGCTTTTCCACTTCTCCATGATGATATCATGGAGGTGGCAGATATTCAAGACTTTGTACTCCTCCACCTTCTGCTTGAGGATGCCCTAAAGATGTTCTTTTGGGTGTAGGTCTGGAGACATGCTTGGCCAGCCCATCACCTTTACCCTTAGCCTCTTCAACAAAGCAATGGTCATCCTAGAGGTGCATTTAGGGTCATTATCATGATGGAACACTGCCCTGCAACCCAGTTTCAAAGTCTCATGCTTTGCTTCAGTATTTCACATTTGGAGTTCATGTGTCCCTTAATAAAAACTCCCAACACCTGCTGCACTCATGCAACCCCAGACCATGGCATTCCCACCACCATGCTTGACTGTAGGCATGACACACTTATCTTTGTACCCTCATCGGATGTCTTTTGCAAACTGTTTGCGGGCTTTCTTGTGTACAGACTTTAGAAGGGGCTTCCTTCTGGGGTGACACTGCTCAGACCACATGCTGCACATTATATCAAATTGGTCTGCATGACTGTGCCTATATTTCAGAGACAGCATTTGGATGTGACGCTGAGCATGTGCACTCAGATTTTTTGAACGACCAACACAAGGTCTGTTTGAGTGGACCCTGCTCTTTTAAAACACTGGATGATTCTGGCCACTGTGCAACAGCTCAGATTCAGGGTGTTGGCAATCTTCTTGCAGCCTTGGCCATCTTTATGTAGCGCAACAATTTGTCTTTTAAGATCCTCAGAGAGTTCTGTGCCATGAGGTGCCATGATGGAACCTTCAACGACCAGTATGAGAGCTGTACTACAAAATTGAACACATCTGCTTCCATTGGATACCACAAGACCTAGTAGCACTTATGAGTCACATGACATTGTGGAGGGAAAATGACAAGCAGTGCTCAATTTGGACATTTAGGGGTGTAATCTCTTTAGGTGTGTACTCACTTTTTTAGACAATAATGGCTGTAAATTGAGTTATTTTGAGGGAAGACTTGGTGCAATTGGATGCTTTAATGAAGTTGGTACCGCATGTCCCTCCCTATAGGTGAATCTCTCCAGAGAATCAGACAAACTGGGTTAGGATAGTAACCTTTCATTATGCTAATATGTGAATTTAGCCAGTCATATGTGGGTCAGAAGATTCTCAGTCAAGTGCAAATGCTAAGCATTCATTATAATTCAGCACTGTCTACCAGGAGTTTCAGCTTATGAACTCTGGTTTTGTTTTCCACATCAGCTTGGTACTGTCAACAGACAAATGTCATTAGATTTTTCTCAGTTCAATTTTACAACAAAAGCATTCACACATGCACACACATACACCCACACTGTCGACCATTGACTCATGATTGGGGTTTCCACAACTGCATATAAAATTGCAAATATTATACCAAATTAACAATAAAAAACAGCAAAAACAGAACTTTGTGACTGCAGTCACCATGAAAATAAATAATTTGCAATTACATTCATTGGAATATAATGTATTTATATTTAACATTTTAACACAAGTCCTAAAATTTGATAATGGAAACTCAGTTGACAAAATAAAGCAGATATTAATTTATTCATTCATTCGTTATCTCTTGCTTTATCCTGTACGAGGGTCACGTCTATTCAAGAGAGAACGTCTCGGGTGCTGGGCAGACAAACCCAAGAAAGGGTGCCAACCTATTGCTGGGCATAAAGCAAATATTATTTTTGGTTATATGTTAAATAAGGAAAAAATCTTAAAATTAAATATTTGTGAGCCACATAACGGTAAGGAAATAGCTATGTAGTCTGCACAGATGTTGAAGGTATTACACAAACCAAAAAATCAAATATAACACTAAATAAATGTCAATTTCATCTTATAAAACAAAAAAATACATTTGGTTTATGGCAAACTAATGCAAACTAATAAACTGGGGGGGGATTCCAGTGCTTTTAGAGGTAACTAGCATAAAGGTAGATGGCATACAGTTCTTATAGTTTTCTAATGCATTCCTCTACAATACATTTGTACAAAAACAATCATTCATATTAATAAAAAAAAATCATCATTAACTGGCAGATTACCAATAAATTTGCTTCTGTGTGAAAGCAAAGGCATGGGATTAAACATCAAGCATATCTAGATTATCAAGCATATCTAGATGTTCTTCCTGAAATTGTTATTTTATTAAACAGTATTACAGGCCTTGGAGTGACTAATAATATTAGGTCTTGGATATGTTTTGCTCACACCCTCTATTAAAATATAAGATCTCAAAATTGAATATAATCCCCAGTGCATTAGAAAGTGTTGTTTATTCTGACATGTATGCTACATTTAGCCTGTGTTAAAAAGTTAAATTAAACATAAACATGTTGTGACCATATATTTAACGACATAATTAAAAACACATCTTTACATTTTAAATATGAGAACATCCTTTATTTTAAAAACATTTGTATTTATTTAGTGATGTTCTAGCTAAGAATCATTTTATTATAAACAGTTCTATTAAACATTCCAGTATGTGGGGAAACAGTACATCACACCTACACTTCAACTCCCTGACTGTCTCTTAGTTACCAAATTAAATTAAATTTCTTTGTGTTGACTTGGCGTTTCTATAGAGAAGCTTTATTATGTTTAGAGGCAAATTTAGCTGTCCAGATTCTTGTTCAACTAAAATTTTGGAAAAATATCTGATTTAAAATAAACTGTTAAGAAAATGGATCCAGTTTCAAGTCCTGATCTGGGTGAAGTCCTTTTTCTTACATTCTTTGGTTCCCCTCCAACAGTGCAAAAACATAGACTTAAGGTGAATTACAGATCTTAACAGTAAATATATATTTTTTTGTGCTGCACCATAAATTAAAAAATATTATCTTTGTAACTTTTGGTTGATGTTATAGTCTTTACTTTCATCTAAAACAGTGCTACAAAAGAGGCATTTACACTGAGGTACTGTATAATTGTATAGCTTTAATTTTAAGTTTAACTGAGCATAAAATGGAACAAACAAGAGATAATGCATTATCTACAGTTTATTAAAAGTTGTTTAGCTGTTCAGTAACACAGCATATGAAAAACTGCAAAATTTAGCCACCCTATTAAGATGGTCTGTCCTCAGTATTATAAAGCATGAAATTAATTTATTTATTATAACAACTACTTTCTCTAATTAGCGTACGAGGCTGAATATGAATGTGTAAATTAATGGTAATTGACAAGAATAGAAAGAACCCAGCGAAATGACTAATGAATAGGAACAACCATCTTTTGAACTAGTCTCTGATAAAGGTTTGAATGATGTCACTCCCTCTTAACGTTACTATCAGAGCCAGCAGATGGGCCTTGTAGTTATGTCTGCCAGCTGACAACACATGGAATTTTTTAAAGCTCTGACCCATTTCTAATGCTTTTTGTAATTAATTTAATAAGTTGGATTTTCAAGCAAGCAGCAATAGCTGGCAAAATTGACAATGATTTCCTAAACAATGCTTATAGTGAATAGCAAAAATAATAGCTTATAAACTTCAGAGCACTGTAGCCAGCAAAGTGAAATAACTCAGACATAGTGTAGCTTTAAGAAGCTCAGCGATATAATGAATGCAATCTTTTTTCAGATAGATGTCCACAGCTTTCAAATGAAGCCTTAAATGGGCAGAAAAATGCATTAACAGAGACATATAAATCTAAGCTACAGTGCAAAGCAGCTTTTGCAGAAATAGCCATGTCTGAACTTGAGGCAAAAAGGAACAACCTAAAAAATCATTAATGCCACCCTAATCTTCAGGTGAATTGACGTTTTAAAGTAATAAGGAATTTCTTAGAGCTAAAAAATTTCAACATCCAGTTGGACATCACATTGTGTTTGAATGTCAATGCTTTTCTTGAATGCCAAAATAATATAAAAGCAAAAAAGGCTCTTATTAAAGAAAATAAATAATAAAAAAATACACTATTTATTATTATTATCTTTATTATTATTATTATTAGAAATGTATTGTATTGTAGGAACAGTGAATTGTATTGCACTGTATTGCACTGTTCCTAATATTTTAATAAAAATTAGAAACAGAAAATTTACACAAAAACCACAGAAACCAAATAAAATAAAAGTAGTAAACCTTGTATAGATCGACTCATGTTAAATACATAATTAAGGAACTGAAATTAAAATAATGTTAATGTTAACGTTAAAATAAATACCCATTATAAAACTGGGGCACGTGTTTGGTGACGTGGTGTGGGGGGTAAATAAAATGAAAACAAACAGAGAACAAACAATAAACGCTGCTTTGGTGGAGACCAGCAAACGGCGTGAGATAATCGAGGAAATAAGAGACGCCAACCTGGTTCAATGACAGGCACTGATGTAGTTGAGAGGTGCAAAAGTAAAGGGACGCCGCCCCAGTCCAATGACCGGCAACCGGCGTCTAGAAAGGGCAATACAGAAATAAAGGGACGCCGCCCCAGTCCAATGACCGGCAACCGGCGTATAGAAAAGGCAATAAAGAAATAAAGGGACGCCGCCCCAGTCCAATGACCAGCAACCGGCGTGTAGGAAAAACAAGTCTAAAGAATAAAAGGCTTAGGATTGCAGGTAGATCGCAGCGAAATAGCTTCTCTAAGTAGCAGCAAAGCTTCAAAGATAGAGCACCTGCTGCTGTCTAAGGCATAAATAGGGTTAGAAGCACCTGGAACCACTTCCCTAATTAGCAGCCCTTGATCTCTGGCTCCCCCTAGAGGCCTGACTCTACCTCTTGGTGGAACCTGTTACAGGACCCCCTCTCCTACGGACAGGACCCCCTCTCCTAGGGGCAGCACCTGATGTCCCAAGACCTGCCTCACGGTCCCTTCGGAATGCTCTGATAAGCTCTGGGTCAAGGATTTGTCTTGCCGGAACCCACGTTCCTCCGGGTCATAACCCTCCCAGTCCACTAGGTACTGAGTGCCACCCTGTACCTTGCGGACATCAAGGATTCTGTTGACCGTGTAAGCTGGGGAGCCGTCGATGATGCACGGCGCAGGTTTGGGGGTTGGGGGGGGTTGTGAAGTAGTGCAAAGAACCGGTTTAAGCTGGAAGATATGGAAGGTGAGGTTGATGCACATGGAGCTAGGCAACTGGAGTCGGTAGGCCACCGGGTTGATGCGGGTTGAGCTCAGGCCTTGCGCCAGACGGACCGACATCTTCGCACAAAATGTTCGGCTGCAGGGAGCTGTACCTCCGCCTCCTGATCCCTAAACAATGGAGGTGGGTAACCAAACTGGTACTCAAAAGGGGACATGCCCAGCGATGAGTGCCAGAGTGTGTTGTGAGCGAACTCTGCCCACAACAGGTGTTTGGACCAGGAGGTCGGACTGGCGGAAGCCAGGCATCTCAGCATCTTTTCTAGGTCCTGGTTGACCCGTTCAGTCTGGCCATTAGACTGGGGGTGAAAACCAGAGGACAGACGCAGTTGCACTCACAAGCTTGCAAAAGGCCTTCCAGAACCGACAGGCAAATTGTGGTCCCCGGTCAGACACAAGGTCTGATGGAAAGCCATGGGTGCGGACCAAGTGCTGGAGCAGCAGCATAGCAGTCTCCTTGGCAAATGGAAGCTTAGTCAAGGGAATGCATTTGCATGTCTTGGAGAACCTGTCGACAATGACCAAGATGACTGTGTGGCCATTTGAGGGTGGGAGACCCATGATAAAGTCCAATGAAAGATGGGACCAGGGAATGGGAAGTGGGTGCAGGAGACCCACAGGGGAAGAGCGGGGTTCCTTATTTTGTGCACATACCCGGCAGGATGCCACAAACTTGCGGGCATCTAGCTTCAAACCTGGCCACCAGAAGCATCTAGGAATGAATTCGGCTGTTCAAGCAGCCCCGGGATGGGCTGAGGTGGGTGGGTGGGTGGAGTGCCCCCACTGAAGGACCAAACAGCCGATTAGGTGGGCCATTGTTGGGACCAGGCTCCTGTTAGCGGGCCTGGTTCACCACCCCTTCAATGTCCCACCTGAGTGGAGCTATTATCTTGGTACTGGGGATAAAGGTTCAGGTAGGGAACTGAAAGGTAGCAGTTCCCAGTTTCTGGACAGGGCATCATGTTTTGTGTTCTTGGCCCACCTGGCCTGTCTGGGATTGAGCCTCTTGGCCTCCTGGATGTATGCCAGGTTTTTATGATCAGTCCAGACCTGAAAAGGGTGTCTGGCACCGTCCAGCCAGTGTCTCCACTCCTCCAGAGCTGCCTTGACAGGCGGGAGCTCTCCGTCACCAATATCGTAGTTACGCTCAGCTGGACTTAGCTGGCAGGAGAAAAATGCACATGGGTGGAGCGCACCATCCTGTGCCGAGCGCTGTGACAATATTGCCCCAATTCCCACATCAGACGTATCAACCTCAACCACGAACGGGAGCTCAGGGTCAGGTAGACAAAGGACGGGTGGTGATATGAGCCTGTCCTTGATGTCTTTAAAGGCATCCTGTGCCTTGAGTGTCCACTTGAAACAATCTTCGGTCTTCTTAGTCAGAGCGCTCAAGGTAGCTGCCCGGTTTGCAAACCTGGGCACAAAACGCCTGAAAAAGTTCGCAAAGCCCAGGAAGCGCTGGACTAGCCGAACAGAGGTTGGCCATGGCCAGTTAGTGATGGCATTTGTCCTCTCAGGATCCATGCATAGTCTGCCCTTGGAAATAATAAACCCCAAGAGGGTTACTGATTGGGCGTGGAATATGGATTTCTCCAAATTAATAAAAAGGTAATTCTTGAGAAGAAGCTGTAGTACGTTCTTAACATGAACCTGGGCTAATTCCTCAGAAGTCACAGTTGCCCTTTTAACCAAAGCTCCTCACATGAATCTGGTGTGTGACCCGGCCGCCCACAGTAAGGACAGGGGCCCTCCCGTTCCCGTGCTTCCCTCTCCTCTTTGGAGCGTCGGGTTCGACCTATTTGCATCGGCTCCTCCCTAACTGGGGGTCTGGGAGGTGACAAAGGGACCCTGGTTGGGGCACGGTTGCGGTCATAAGCCCTTCCACAGCATCACTTCCTGAGACAATTGTCTAGTCTTACAGTGGCGGAAATTAGCTCGTACAGGGTCTCGGGGAGTTCCCGGAAAGCGTGCTCATCCTTGAGTTCCTCATTAAGGCCCTCTATGAAGGCTAAAACCAGAGACTCCTCCTGTCATCTGGCCTCCGAGGTTAGAGTGTGACAAAATTAATGACAAACTCAATGACAAAATTAGCCACTGACAGTTTTCCCTGACGCACCTTGAAGAGCCGAGCTGATGCCTCTCTATTTTGCTGCCCTACTAATGCCCCCTGGCTGGAGACCGCCTGTTTGAGGTGGTCCAGCTCAGATAAATCTGATGGGTTCATAATTACTAGCTCTATCTTTTTGTAACGGGGGTGATGTCCTGACAGGACTGAACTCAATAAAACCTGCCAGAAACCAAATAAAATAAACGTAGTGAACTTCGTACAGATTGACTCCCGTTAAATAAATAATTAAGGAACTGAAATTAAAATAACGTTAATGTGTCCTAAGGTGGATTCAAACTCACGCCAGCGGGAGGAACGACTCGCACGCTTAACTCAGTGAGCTAAACTGCAGTGATAATGAATGCGAGTGAATTATAAAACTGGGGCACACGTTTGGTGACGTTGTGGGGAGTAAATAAAATGAAAACAAACAACTGCGAGTCTTTGAATTAATGCCTTCTTTTTGTGTGCTTTTTAAACTGTAAGTGATTTCGCCAAAAAAAATAACGGAAACCTTGGACAAAGATGCGGCGGGGTGTTTGCACTCAGCCAGATCTGGAAAAATGTCTCATATCACCAGAAGAATAAACATTTTGAACTATTTAATGGCTGAGCAAGACTAACTTGAAGGAGTAAAAGGTAATCTTTCTAAGTTCAATAAATATTTTGATGAATTTAAAGATTTGCATACATCTTATGTTGAAATGTTCGATGATGAGGAACGTACTGATGATGAGGAAATATGGTATCAGCCTAGATGTGTGCAGATAACGGCTTCTATTGCGCAAATAACAAAATGGATTAAAGCTAAGGAAAACCCAGTTCTCTCTGGCTTATTAGAAGTCACTTATGTCCCCCAAATGGATGACTTGCCTCCAGTTTTCCAATAGATGACTTGCCTCCTCATGATGCCAATGCTGGTCATGACTTTAGTGATGTGGCATCACACGACTATAATGTATCAAGGGGCACATCGAAGTCACTGCGCATTAATGGAGAAGCAGAGAGAGGTGCCTTAATGGCCAAAACTTCAAAACTACAAGTGAAACATGTTATTCAGGAACAAGAGAAAATGCTAAGGCAAAGGAGAAAAACTGAGTCTGGAGTGCTGAACAACAACAACTGCAAAAATTAACTATTTATAAGAGGCACCATT
This sequence comes from Xyliphius kryptos, assembly GCA_025769995.1. Classification (NCBI taxonomy): domain Eukaryota; kingdom Metazoa; phylum Chordata; class Actinopteri; order Siluriformes; family Aspredinidae; genus Xyliphius; species Xyliphius kryptos. The sequence continues at coordinate 2,259 of JAOUQT010309246.1, read as the reverse complement.
TATTTTGTCTAATGAAAAACAATTTTTCTAAATTGTCAAAAATTTTTAAAACTTTGATCCGTTTTTAGTTTCTTAACCTTTATTGGGTGCTGAAGCCCCTGAAACCACAACTGAAGCTTCAGCCATCACACATGCTCCATTGGAGGAAATGCCCAGCAGTAAGACGCAGAACAGGTGTACATGTGCAATTTCCCTTGCTTGATTTAGGCTCTGATACATATCATGCAAGGTCTTTTTATTCTTGTGCAGCTAGTAAAGCACAAACTTCTTCACAACACACACCACCTCATAGCTTTACTACCACCATCCCTGCCACCCTTCCCTCATTGACTACCCATTCTTTCACTCCCCGTGCATTTGCGAGCCCTTTACACGCCACTCCGTATGCCGTGCCTTAGCAACAAAATCAACCCAGTCCATCACATGAAAGTTACTATCTTTGATGGTGACATTCTTGAATATCAGTGATTAATTCACGCCTATAAACTTTGATTAAACATAAAACTAATATGAAACATCAAACAATATAGACAGCTTGCAGTTCCTGATTAAGTTTACGAGGGGACAGGCACAAAGGCTTGTCCAAAGTTGTAAATATATGAATCCAGACAGAGGTTATGAAAAGGCAAAAAAAATTACTGGAGGAAAACTTTGAAAATTAATATAAGAGCTCTTGTAGCTATTTGGTCTGAAAAAGCTCTTTCTTGGCCTCAAATAAAGACTGAGGATTTCAAAGTTTTGCTAGATTATGCTGTTTCTCACGAGCTGCTGCAATGCTATGGAGGATAGGGAGTACTTGTAGGAGCTGGACACAGTGTCTAATATGAAAAGCATTGCTTTTAAGTTGCCATACAAGCTCAGAGAGAAATGCAACATTGTATTTGAGTTACAAGAGCATCTGAATCGAAGGGTAAGAAAATTGGATCTGCTCTCTTTTATTAAAAAAGCAAGCTCGCATATCAGCTGATCCAGTATTTGATTTGGTGATCTTCAAGATTATGTAGCGATTAGAAGGAAGCCTAAGCTTATTGTGAAATCACACCCTTTAAAGCCATGTGGCAGTAGCTATGCCACCAGTGTAATGCTCTCATCAGGAGATAAAAAAAAAACACACACATCCGAGCACCCTGTATATTGATAGAAATACAACTCAAGAAGCAGAAAAGCCCTCTGATGTAATAGGTAGCGCATCAAAAGAGTTATGTGGTCATGAAGGGGCCAGGGACCAAGAGAATGTTCTTTGTATTGTTCCAGTTAAAGTCAGCCAGCAAGGGGCAGCCATGTCTTGCAGGTATATGCTCTCCTCGATTATGGGTCCTCTGCCACCTTCTACTCTGAGAAACTGATGTCAAATTTCAATATGTAGGGAAAAAAAGACAAGGATTCTTCTTTGAACCATGAATCACCAGATGTCTGTTTCCACTTATATTTCAAGATTGGACGTTTCAGCACTGGATGGTCCTTTCTCTTCCAAATACCTATACTCAAAAGGAAATTCCAGTCACTAAAAACAGCATTTTAAAGCAAAATTAGTTGATGCATTAGGCGTATGTAATGGTTCCCTAGCAGTGGGGGTGCGATAGGACTCACACAACTCGTTTTTTCACAGATCAACACTTTTATTTTAGATCATGTTCACTTTCTGAGCTCGCGTGTACTCGCTGTAGTCCCGCCGGCTCACACTTCTCCTTCTCTTCCGGGTCTCTTTCACTGCAACCCAGAGAGCAATCAGACATTAGTTCGTCCCCAGACAGGTGCGACCGTTCACCGGGCCCGCCTCCCGAAACCCGGCTCCCGGCTCCCGTCTACCGACCACGCCCATCACGCCCTCGCGCCACATATCCCCACCGCTTGTTCCCAAGGTCAGGCCCCGTCCGGCCTGAGGCCAGCCCCCCCCCTTCCCATTCCGGGAAAGGAAGTCCGCCACGACCATCCGGGAACCCGGCCTGTGGACCACCTGGAACTTGAAGGGATGAAGTGCTAAATACCAACGCGTGATCCGGGCGTTGGTATCCTTCATGCGGTGGGGCCACTGGAGCGGGGCGTGATTCGAACAGAGGGTGAAGGCCCTTTCCAGTAGGTAGTAGCGGAGGGTGAGAACCGCCCACTTGATGGCCAGACACTCTTTCTCGATGGTGCTGTACCTCTGCTCCCGTCCAGCAAGCTTCCGGCTGATGTACAGCACCGGGCGTTCCCCCCCCCCACCACCACTTGGGATAACACTGCCCCCAACCTCCTATCCGATGCGTCCGTCTGCAG
>JAOUQT010309238.1:0-15178 GCA_025769995.1 Xyliphius kryptos | reverse complement strand
TGCAGCGAAGAGGCAGAAGATCCGCTGTGGCGACCCCGAAAAGGGAGCAAGCCGAAAGACAAAGAAGAAGAAGAAGATTCAAAGGCAGAGGGGTGATGTTTTATCATTTTGAAATTTTATCATTAAAAAACCTAAAATATTTTAAAAATCAGAAGATTTTCTGATTTGTTAAGATTTAATTTCCTGCAGTATGCACCTGACCCTGCACAACTACTGAATTTTGTTTGAAGTTAACAACGACATAAAGGTGACAATAGAGCTGCTTGACCTTAAATTTGAATTTCTTACATTTTTAGGTACACTATGCAGATTGTTTAGTGTTATTTAACTCTCCAGATATGAAAGAATTGTGTCTTTAGAGTTGTTCACACCTGAGAGGATTATATTCAATTACACAGCCTTTTGAACAATAAAGGTCATTGTGACAATGAAAATTGTTTTACAACAGTGTGTGTTTTCATATAACTTTTGTGTTGAAATAATGTCAGAAGGAAGTATTGGCCCCCATGCATCTTCACTTTATCAAATTTTCCCTCTTTGCAAAACGTTTGGATGCCTGTGGTTTAAGACCAGGGCTCTTACCAAACTTGCCCACTCATACGGAGCCTGAGTTGGATTCTCAGGTGAGCCAGATAAACACACCTGACTGCTGATGTCAGTATTACCTTCTTATATCGGAGTGAGTTTTTGTCTGGAAACTTCCCACCTCTATGCAACATGTAGGAGGGTAAAACACCAATCTGCCCTATAATTGTCATTTTACGCATTTCCTGCTGAAAAAAAAATGCTGCCCAGATGTTTAACTTCAATACAAAATCAATATGGGCATTGCATTGTACACTGGAGTCCATCCTCAAATTGTTCTCACCAAGCACGTATTGCACAATTCAACAAAATGCATAGATGTAATAGAATTTATTCATCTGTGCCAATAAGAGCTGTTTTCCAATATTTTTGTCCATACAGTGTACATGTGTTCATCATGTGGGGCTCATAGTTATAAGATGTTAATCTTAAAGGCTCAATATGAATAAAAACAAACCTGACATCTAGTGGATTTTCTTAGTATGTTCTTTACACATTTTCTTGAATATCAAATTAATAGACCCCAAAAATGCATGGATGGTGAATGAAAGACTTTAAATGTTTCGTGTAAAAGGGGAGTTTTCTGTTGCCAAATCCACAATCACATGCAACTGATATGCCAAAACAAAAACCAACAGCAATCTAAAAAACATGCCAGTATTATGTCCTTTCTGTGTTTTTGCATGTTCTCATGTTTTACTTTAATGGTCCATAAACATGCGGCATCTTTTCCAACTGAAGAATCTTTCGATGTTTTTCATGAGACCTATAGTAGGTGAGGTTTTGCATGTTCTCCACACATTTTCCTTTCATAGTCCATAAACATGCTCCACATTTTCAAACCGCCACATTTTCAAACCGAAGGTGAAGTTTTCGCATATTCTCCACTTCTTTTGAAGTTCTGTAAAGGGCTTTGTAGCTTCAACTGTATAGCAGGTGAATTAAGATTTAATGAATTGGCCCTGATTTAAATATAATTCTGTGTCTGTTTAGCAGCACTACGTTCTTAATAATGCCCTGCCTTCTGACTTATTTGGAATGGGATAGGTTTCAACACCCCTTGCTAGTTCAATTAGAATAAAAGCCATGTTTCAAAATATTACCATAGAGATACAAGTCTCAGACAGTACAACCCCCCACCCAACCCCACCTCCAGACACTTCGACTACTTTGAACAAACTTGTATATTTAAAGCACTACTAATTATTTTCAAAATTGCAAAGTGGTTTAATGGCTTTTATTTCCCAAAAACACAATTCACAAAGCAGATGTTCTACAGAACAGGAGACAGTTAGAGGGATCCATAAAAGCCACAATCACATTATCATTAGCATTCTGTTTGCAGATAAACCATACAGGGACGTACTGACGTTACTTTCATCCACCATATTTTTTAGCTACATCAGGCTGGACTTCCATTTACCCTCCCCTTTCCATTTCATTTTTGTGCGTAAAACAGCATTTGAAGTTTAGTGCATATTCTAGCATTTACAAGTTACTTCCTTAAAAAATACACACTACATGGACCAAAGTATCAGGACATACCTTTTAATAACTGGCTAAATGTTTAATTTAATCCCATTGGCATGGGTGTAAAATAATAATAATGCACCTACAGATGCATTCTGGACAGTTTTATGCATTCAGATTTGTGGGAACAGTTAGGGGAAGGCCCTCATCTGTCATAGAAGGACTGTGCACGGTGAACAAAGCAAGATCCATAAAGACAAGGTTGGGTGAAGTGAGTCCATAATGTTTAGCTTATTATAGTGGAGTTTGATGTATGGACACATCATAGGCCATTCTCCCAACAGAACCAGCTTTACATTTTTACAGTGATGGCGTTTCTTAGTATTTCTAATGTATCTACCAGCATGACTTTGGAACATGGAGGGTGGTGTAGAAATAAATTCATATCCAATCCAATCTATCCACACAAGGAAAGGACCTTGATACTACATGGGAATTAAACCTAGGACCTTCATTTTGTGGGTTAACCACTGCACCACCATGTCTCAATCTCCATAAATGTTCATAAAGCCTTGACCTTAATCCTATCAAAATCTTTAAAAACTATAAGTTTAACATCAGTGTCTAGCCTTAATATGCTCTTCTTATCCTTAGACAAATTTATGCAGTAAGCCTTCCCAGTCTTTTCCTATCCTATACAAATTGGATGAGTGTCCCCATACTTTTATCCATGTAGTGTATCTGCAGTAATAGTAAGATAAACATTTTGAACAACTGACTGCATACTATGATGGAGAGGAACATCTGTAGAGTGTCATTTTTTTGGGACGTCTGTGAATATGCGCAGTCCGTGCATTCCTTTAATCTCCTCCTGAAGGGCCTGTAAAAGAACAATTCCGTTTTATGACAGTTTGTACAATTACTCTGCAGTGGCTTCCTTCAGTGAGTGCAAGAAACAGATTACAAATGATATACAACAGTGACAATAAAACAGCAAATGCAGCAATAAAGTCGATGTCAAGACGTCTTATGCCCTGGACTACAACGCGTCATTCCGAGAATTGCAAGGACGGTTTTCTAAAAACTAATCACTTGAACTAATTTACATAAATATTACATAATAAGAAACAATAATGTTGTAGCTGCTTACTAATATTTTGCCTCTGGGAACCCATACGCTGGAAATGACATAACCAGAAAATGTATTGATTTGTCCAAAGAGGGCAACATAAATTAATAACCTAGTTCTATAAGATAAAACTGGGTCCATGAGCCATAATTTGGTCTTTGTCTCATGTACCACGTGAGATGAAAATGATAACGTCTCCTTGAATTAGTCCTTGAATTGGTCAAAGAGCTGATAAAGTAGTTCAACTGAGATCTTTGTGCTGATACATTATCGTACGGTCGATAGCCAACGAAACAATAACAAAGTGAGTCCATACTGTTGATGGCAATTAAGTGTTATGTCAAGTGCATTGGATGGTATGTCTGCAGTGATTCTAATAAAACATACAATAAACCATTAAGCCAGTGGTCAAAGGGCTCAGTGCAGTGAAAGATATTCGGTTGAAATGAGCTCAGCTCTAAAGATTACCTAATCCAGTGATTAGGATTATTTAGAATGCTCATACCTGATTTACTATCTGGTGCTGCTGCACTATTCTTTTCCCTCTGAACTCATCCGACTGAATATGAATTTCATACATTGCACCACAGCCACCTGCAACACAACACAATTATTAATACAGCAAACACTGACAACAATCACTAGGTGTTACCAAACTACAACCTACCTGATATGTCGACAACCTTTAGCGATGAAGCGGTCGGGAACTTCTCTTTAAGTATCTTGGTTATCCGAATCTCTCCATCCGTGTTGGTCACGAAAGACCGAAACGCCTGTTTGAGCCACCAAACCTGAAGGACCTGCGCATGCAAATTGCATCACATATAGGGCTGACAATGTTCTCCTCATGTTTGCATAGGTTCCCTACCGTAGTCTAGTCTAAAGATGTGCTAGTAGGTAAATTGCTAATGGAAATTTTGGCATAAATGTGTGTGTGAATGTCTGCCCAGTGATGGACTGTTGAACTGTTTAGTGGGGTTTCCCTGTCTTTTGCACCCCACCCACAACCCTGATGAGAAAAACCATGAAGTACAAATCACACAATCACAACTCACTGCACAAATGTTTTTACATGTCTACACAACCAGATGATCTTCGTGGATTTTTTTTATTCAGTGTTGCACGTGCAAGGGTTAGAACGATGCAAAAGAATAAAAACATTCAGTAAGCAACTGTTTTGCAGACGAAGGCAACTTAGTGAGAGAGGTTAACTTGACCGTCATAGTAAAAAATAATTTAGATTACATTTTAGTTGGCAGCAATGTATTTAAATAATACAATTTAAAACAGAATTTACAATTTCCAAGCATCTAAAGTGTGGACTAAGATCCACTTGCACAATTACTCCTGAGGATCCACACTCTACTTGAGTAACAGAAACATTACAGATCCCAAACTAATTATATATTTCTTTTGTATGGTTAATAGTTCTGGGCGGGACGGTGGCTTAGCACGTTTGCCTCTCAGCGCTGGTGATTCCCGGTTCGAATCCCTATCTGAGTGAAGTTTCCACATTCTCCCTGTGTCCGTGTGGGTTTTCTCCGGGTTCTCCGGTTTCCTCCCACACTCCAAAAGCATGAATTCCAGGTAAATTAAATGCTCCAAATTGCCCTGTATAGTGTGTGGATGTGTGAGCGATGCCTAACGATAGATTGGCGACCTGTCCTGGGTGTATCTGCCCAGCGCCCAATATGTTCTCCCCTGGGTGGGCATGGGGAACCCCCCCGCGACCCTAGTTCAGGAATAAGCGGAAGATAATGAAATGGTTAATAGTTCCTGTTTACAAGGGTTCCATACAGTGTGCTTCGTCAAAAGAGCAATATAACCGCAGGACAAAACCAGCTGTGAATTTTCTTTAAATCATCATTAACACTTTAGCAAATAAAACAATGTTATTTACAATGTACATTTTAACAAATCAGTCGCAATTAAAACTAATTGTAACACAACTGTAACACAACGCTGGCTTTCTGAAAACCTCAAGAAGAGCGCAATGTTTTGTTTCAATGGGTTTATAAATCAATATTTCGACCAAACTGAGGATTTTAAACGACTTTATAAGCCAAAACCAAGCAACGACCGAGGAACCTTCCAGAAAGAGTCAGACAGATCATAAGCACCTCATGGTCGCCCCATAACCTTTCTCCGACACAAAACAAGTATAACTATAGACGGTTTTAACACGATTACCCAGATAAACGCACAACACAGACGTTTAACTGCTAAAAGAGAAAGAAAAGACATCTGTAATGTCATAAACAAATAGCAAATCACCAGACGAGTATGTTAACGCCTGGTAATTATGTTAAATGTTTTTTAAAAATCCCTACACCAACAGCAAAATACTCAAAAATCAACGTTAACAAACTGTAAAATGCTAAAACTTGTACTTATTAATGCTACAAAAACGCCCTGGCGTTAGTTTATCCAACTCACATAGACTCACACTTCATTCTTAACTTAGTAAACGTGTTATTAAGAGTGTTGTGACGTAATTACTTTGCAGGTTTGTAGTTTATGGAGCGACATCATGAGGTAGGACCGCCGAGTCGGATTTATTTAACAAAATTAAGGTTTAAGAACTAAAGAATTGGCTTTGACATGACCACGAAAGTAATGCCCGCACTGCTGCTGTCGCAAAAATATAGCGTCATCCCAACTCCATGGGTAGCGTCCCAAATTTATTTTACTCACTACATAGGTGCCCTAAATAGTTTATCAAATGATAGCAAATATACAAAAACATGCTCATCTGCCTATTTTACCGATATATATCACAAATACAACATAGACCATTATTATTTGTAAATATTTAAATTTATCTTGTGTACAATGTACATTGTCTTTGATTATAAAACAAGTTGCTCTGGTGCTTAAATCTGATTGGCTGAGGTGTCTGTCCAGCAGTGACATTATTGAAAATAACGCACACCTCTTACCTATACACAATCGTTATGCGTTATATATTTGATTGTTAGAAAAACTTGTTACTCGGTGATCCGCATTCTGTTTAAAAAATGGAATAGATTAAGTCATGGAAAACCAGTTTATTCACGATTTTACTTAATAAATACATTTATCAAACCTTGTTTTTATAGTGTTTGTAACAATTTTAGAAAAACAATAAGACATTTAAGGTTGTTTATTATCTATATTAATAAAATATGTAAAAAGTCGTTTGTGGGGCGGCACGTTCGCCTCTCTGCGCTCCGGGTTCACCGATTTCCTCCCACAGTCCAAAAATATAATTCGAGGTCAATTGAATGCTCTTTACAGGTAAGTTTAAGTTGCCCCATATAGTGTGTGTGGTGGTGGTGTGTGAGTGGGCCTAGCGTTAGATTGCCACCCTGTCCTGGGTATATCTGCCCAGCACCTGAAACATTCTCCCATGAATGGGCAAGGGATAGCCCCCCGCGATCCAAGTAGAGAATTAAGAGAAGATAACGAATGAATGAAAATTTGTTTGTTCAAAACCTAAAATCTTCAAAAAGTTCTTTACCAATTGCTTTGAAATATTGAGATAATGTTGCATTCAAATACACACATAGTGTGAGGGGACTACATGAGGTGTTTGGTGTTTAGCGATTAGCGCACAGATAGACCAGAGGGAAAGGCGCAAAGCGATTGGCATATAGCAATTGGTGCTCAAGTAGAGTGGAGGGGAAGGCTCCGAGCAATTAGTCAAATTGAAATCATTTGTACTAAAGATTCATATTTGTACGTTGAAGATATTACTGAATTACTCCCATTTTAAAAATAGTGTACATTTTTAATACTTAGAACGTATAATGGCCCCTCAAAATTAATTACATTATTCAAGGCAGTTGTCATACAACCAACAAATCCAACCAAAAAAAAAGAAAAACTAGGTCTCCAGGACTTTGTGTCTGGTCTTTATGCGTATTTATTCATGCAGTGTATACACAAAACATGCCAGGTTGTGTTTATTTTCCATTTTCTAAATGTAAAACTGTAAATTTAGTCAACAGACACTTTAACAAACTTATAAACGAGGGAGTATAACAATAACAAGAAATGCTCAAATACTAAAATACACAATGCAGTTACAAATCCTAACTATTCAGTCAAAGTAAAGTCATTCTAAATCACAACACAGCTTGAAGTAATAGCATACAGTTAACTGTTGCCAGGCCTTTAAAACAGTTTATTATGGCAGTCTGAGGCGGCAAAATATAAAGAATGCCATCTTTTCAAAACATTTCTTTATTACAGAGAGGAACATTCCAGATGTGTTTCATCACTAGTGTCTGGTATAAAGAAGCCATGCATGTCTACATGCAGTTCCACATTCACGCTTACACGCGCCAGCTCTCGCAATGACTTCCCATCTAGCACCAGGAGGAAGTCTGATTCACCAGGATTGCTGTTGATGACTGAAGCAAGGACAACCCCTGTACAGAAAAATAACCATAATATGTTACAACCTGAAACAAGTTTATCATCAATGTTCACACAATGTTTTAAAGAAATGAAAACATGAAAACACATGGGTAGCACGTTTGCCTCTCAGCGTTGGGGATACCTGGTTTGAATCCCAATCTGGGTGGACTTTCCTTGCTCTTCTCCATATAGTCTGTGTGTTTGTGTGTGGCTGTGTGAGTGAGTGTGCTTAGCGCTTGAGACGTTCTCCCCTGGATGAGCATGGGGAAGCCCCCTGTGACCCTTGTTGAGGATTAAGCGGAAGATAATGAATGAATATAATATAATGTAATATAATAATAAAAATATATATATATGTAATATAATAATAATAATAAAAATAGGGCGGTATGGTGGCTTAGTGGTTAGCATATTCGCCTCTCGTGCTGGGGATTCACGGTTCGAATCCCAATCTGGGTGTAGTTTCCATGTTTTCCCCGGGTCCTCCAGTTTCCTCCCACATTCCAAAATCATGAATACAAGGTAAATTGAATGTTTTAAATTTCCCCGTATAGTGTGTGTTTGTGTGTGGCTGTGTGAGTGAGTGTGGCCAGTGATAGTTTGGCACCCTGTTCTGGGTGTATCTGCTAAGCGTTTGAGATGTTCTCCCCTGGATGGGCATGGGGAAGCCCCCTGTGACCCTTGGTGAGGATTAAGTGGAAGATGAATGAATGAATGAATACATCTCTCCCACAAGCACACACGCTATAAAAAAATGCTGCCAGATTAGATAATGACAAAGTTTGAGGATGACAATTTATCTACTCTCTTATTTGTAAGCCGCTTTGAATAAAAGCATCTGCTAAGAGACTAAATGTTAATGTAATTTTAATGTTTACAGTTAACGTTTCCATGAAGCATTTGAAGCATTTCTTGTGTACTATTCTTAAAGATCACCAACACACAAACAATAAAAATGCCTCAAAATAGAAATGATTTTCTTTGAAACGATGCAACATACATACGAAAAATAAATTGTAAAAGCAATTGTAAATTCTTGCTCACCATCATCCTCCTCACTGGCACCAGGTCTCGGAACAAACACAGGCTCAGTGGGCCAGCAGTTGTCCAAGCTCCATTCAGTCTGAAGCTTTGTCTCTACATCCAGCTTGACAAGCTGTAAAAAAAATGTTTCTTCATGTTCTTTTGAGTTATTACTGAAAAGTTTTGTGTATTTTTATACTTACCTTCGTGGCTAGCGCAAATTTAGAAAAATTCATGTACACGTATCTATGCTTTTGTCCGTTGTAGTTGTAATTTATTCTGGGAAGTTCTGTGCCTGGTGTGTTGATACAAATAATTACAACAGTGTACCTTTACACTAATATTTATAACGATGCTTGTTACTGGCAGGGTCAGATTGTTTTAATACTCATGACATCAGACTTACCTTCACTAAGCACCTCCGGCTGGCACTGTAGCTTCCCCTCCTTTTCTTTAATAGCACTTGCTGATGTGTATTTTAGGTTAACAAGGTTGTCCCCTATTTTATGTTTCTAACAAATACAAATAACGTATAAAACCAAAATTAAAAAAATTAATAGAATTAGCATTAATTATATATACAAGAAGGGCTAACGCCATAGTACCTCATCATTAAGTGGCAGCACGAAACGTTTATACCTAGGCACGTTGGAGGTACTGACAGAAACGGATTGCTCTTTCAGCTTGTCGAGGTAGAACATGTCAAACAGGCTGTTGTTCTCATAGGCGACCACATCACAGATCACATGCCCTTCTTCTTCATAAGCATTGACATGATGGTATACCACCATTGCATCCGTGTAGTATTTCAAGCTGACTTCTTTCTTTGTCTTCCGGTTGATGAGGTGAATGAGTACTTGCTACAGAAATACAAAAAGCATGTCAGAGGGATTAGGGTGATTTTAGGTTCCGTTAAGTATCAGCAGGGTTGCAAACGCATCACAACATTTACCTGAAAACCTGGTCCATTGAACTAAATTGGGTCTTTGAAATGGTGACACATTAAAACTGCAGTGTGGTACTTATCAGTTTGATATTGGTAACATATGCTACTGAAACAACTTTCGGCAAACTAAGATGTGAACTGCAACACAAGTACAACGTTGAAACTATTTTAAAAAGACTTTTAACCTAAACTGGGCGACAAGGTGGCTTAGTGGTTGCACATTCGCCTCTTAGTGCTGGGGATCCAGGTTCGAATCCCAATCTGGGTGGAGTTTTCATGTTCTCCATGTGTCTGCGTGGGTTTCCTCTGGTTTCCTCTCACAGTCCAAAAACATGGATTCAAGATAAATTGAAAGCTTTAAATTGCCCCATAGTGTGTGCTCGTGTGTATCTGCCCAACGCCCAAAAGGTTCTCCCCTGGATGGGCATAGGGAACCCCACCGTGACCGACCCTAGTACAAGATTAAGCGGGAGATAATGGATGGATGAATATTAACGTAAACCTATAGCATTGTAAAATATTTTAAACTAATGGAAAAACTTATAACCAAAATACGTGATTTTCATTAAAGTTAAGTCATAAATAAAGTATATTTTGTTGTGATAAATGTTATTTTAGCAATATTAACTGTACGTGCAGTATGTTGATTTTTAGATTTTGTAGCTTTAATGTAAAAATGCTAAACAGATATGTATATAAATAAAAAAACTGACTTCATCCTGTCAATATAAAATGCATAGAAGCTTGTAATTTTGCACACATTTACTCGCACACATTTATCTATACAGATCAATTACAAAGAACATTATATATATTATTTGATTAGCTTTAATTGATTTAATAGTAGTACTTCTGCAAAACAATACTTAACCTCCTCAGGCTGATATTTAAGACAAGTGGCCCAGCTGACCCTCCTCAGGTATGCCGTGGCCATTCTTAAAATGTCCAGTTTTAAGGGCTGCTCCACAAAGACAACATAGTTCTCTGTGAGGCCGAAGCTGTGGTAATAGCTTGGCGTGAAAACCGAATGGCAGGGAAGTGTACACAGGACCTCCACATCCTTTAGGGCCGGAGACCACTTGGAGTCAGCTAAAAGGGTTTTTAAGGAACAACTTACATTTGGCAAACACCAGTCAGAGGTATAGTGATTTTTAAAAACCTGACAGGTAAAATCACAGACCTTGACTTCGCGCTACAGCAGGGACCTTGAAAAGAACATATTTTGACTGTCCCTTGTTGGCAATCGACGTTCCAATGTTGTAGGTGTTTCCTTCCTTATCGTAGTGCGGATGAGATATCACAAGGTTTACAGAAAGATATTTCCTGTAGTCGACCTGGAGAATTAGAACCAATGCTGTTGCTAATTATAAATAGCTTTGCACTTTGATCCTAAAAACGAACTCACATTGTGAAAATATTACTGCATTCAATCTGATAAAAAATATATAAGTTGCTGCATAATTGTGTTCTGCTTTATAAATGGTATGTAATATAAATAACATTTAAAAAGTTATAGCACCTTTATACATTTATTACCTTGTCTTGAGTTTCGAGTGTTACTGGGTCAATTTTCCGAATGTAATTGGTCTCAGACGTGACAAAATAATCAATGCCATATTTGATAATGTTGCCTACACAGTTGTCTGTGAAGTCTGGGATAGTATGGTTTACAAACGTGATGACTCTGTAAAAGAAACAAAAGTGGATCAGTCATGATCATTGCTCACTCTAGCTGCACTACAAAACAACTAGACTACAGTCACTTGGTGAAGATGTTTTCAGATGGATGTGGATAGGCCATAGTTCCCATCTCTGACACAACTATTCTGTTAGCTTGCATGTTGCTGTTGTACGTGTCACCTCGGAGATATTTGCTTCTATAGGTGACCTCTCCTGCAAATCAATACACAGAGATCACCAAACATGGAGCTTTACACAAGCTTGATAACCATGTTTATACTCAGTGGGACTTTGGCACATGGTAAATTAGAAAAAGGTATTGACATGAAATATGCAAAAACATCATCACATTTAACATGATGGGTTTAAAGGTCCAACACACTGGCATTAGACAAGGTATATTAATCAAAGGTAAATTTCTAAGGTTAATTATTAATAACTGTCCTGCAGTGATACAAACCTAGACAGCAATACAACACAACACATGATCATGTCATAGTTTTATCTTTGTTATTATCAATTTTTGAGTTGTTACGTCGTCCAAATCACTTCACATTTGCCAATACCTCAGATAACAACCAGCGTAAAAGTGTAAACTTAGAGGTTCTTACCATTTTTAAAAGTGAAGCTGTGCATTAACGCCATTCCATCGAACCAGTGGTTGTAGGATGTATCTCCAACTGAAAAAAGTCCGGGTCCATTTCGCACCAGGATACCCTGAAGCCACTCAGGAACAACCCCTGGTGCAAATACATATGGACATGATAATGTACACAATTCTCCCTCGAAAGACAAAAATGCTGTTTTGGGAAGCTTACCTTGTATGTTTGCTTTGATGGTTTCAGGGTGCTCACACTTGTTCTTACTGTAATCATAGCTCATGGTTGTACTATTCCCGTGTTGTCTTTGTGGGAAACAGCTGCGGAGAGAGAGCTTTAAATCACCTTCTTAGTCTTATGCACATTCACCAGGGAGGACTGACTGGCCTTATCTTCTGAAATGAGCTGACACAATACTTATCAGTGTGAAGATATCAAGCTTCTAGGTATCCGTTGCATGAGCTCGTTCACCTGAAAAACACATTCATTTTATTACTTTTAAAGAAAATATGTTTACTGTACTGACATGTCTATAAACTTGCAGTGTTTTATGTACAGAATTACAGCAAACCGATATGAAAGGGTCTGAAGTTTACACAGCAAACCAAAGAAGTGCAGGGGCTATCCAAATATCACTGACTCTAGATTTTTTGTCAATGTCAATGCAAGCCAAGTTATGACACAGCCATATAATAAATTAATTTAATATGATTTTTTAGCCATAATTTTTTCATCCATAAGGCAATAAAGTTTGACTGGATCAACCCTGCATTAAAACAATTATTTAAAAAGTGGTTTTTAATGTAGTTTTACTTTTGTAAGATGAAATGTTCAGTATGTCCTGCCTTGAATTCCGTATTTTGGTGCCATATTGTTTCTATAAAACAGTTTCAAACACAATATTATTAAAAAACAAGGTTTGATTCATAAATGTGGTTGTTGAAAGCAAAATCCTAAATAAACTGGTGTTAATGCTTCTTAGAAATGAATCAAGTTTTTAGTGAAAGCTGAATGCTGAGTCATAGGTCTCTGGTTTCATTAACAATCAAATACTTCCATCTGGTGGCCAAATTAAAGAATGCAGTTTATGGAAAAAAAAACATTGGAAAAATAATGTATTGTAGATCACTCAATGATACGAAGGTGACACGCTCAGAGGTGTGTTATTGTCAATAATGTCACAGCTGAAAATATCAAATTTAAAGACCAGAATTACCTAGTTTATAAATGAACATGTAGATTTTGGTAATTTTGTCTAAAAGTCTTTTTTTTATTCAAAGTGACTTACAAGTATCTCAATTTGATGCTGGGGCCAGAACACAGCCATGATACATCCTCCCTGGAGCAATAAGGGTTAAGAGCCTTGCTCAAGGACTGTTTTTAGTACACTCGGGATTTGAGCCCACAACCTTCAGATTGATAGCCCAACACCTTAATCACTAAGATACCACAACCTCAATGTAAATATACATGTGACTACATTATAATATTAAAAAAATGATATGTAGGTTAAATAGAAAGGACTATAAACATGATACATAGGTGAGGAAAAAAAGCTATAGACATGATTTATATAAATGTATAGATGGTTTCATAAACCACTAACATAATTTACAATAAATTATAAACTAAGGGACAGAAAAACTCTTCAAATTTACATTACATATTCCATATAAAATATATAATGCCATATATAAATGTCAGTAAATCCAATAAATTATAAACTAAGGGACAGAAAAACTCTTCAACGTGTAGATAAAGAGTTGATTGATATTAATGTTAGAGTTATAGGCTGCTCTACAGGATCCTGCAGAAACTGAGTCAGCACTTTGTCACGTTTCCTATGAAAAAAGGAAGAGTTGTTCCTGTGATTAAACTCGTGAGGTACTTACTGAAATTTATCATATAAACTGATCCACTTTGAACGTTTGTAAATTTAATCTACTCCCAAATCCAGTGTCATGACACGTCAGCACGGAGCTAAAACTATGACGTCAAGCGGTGCTTTAAATCGACTCCTTTAAATGAATCGGTCACTTTCACGGCTCACTTTTTACTCCTGTATATTTACACTTTAAACCCCTGGGTTAGATACCAAATACATATAAAACAAATGTCTACCCTTAAATTTTAAAGTGAAACGAAGGACGTTACCTTTTAAAGTTTTGCTAAGACTCGCTTCTTTCCACATTTGTTGACTTCCTGTTTGCTCACGTGCAAAGTGATTCAGCGTTCACAGAATCGATTAAGAATCATTCAATGATGTAAACGTATCACAACAAATAGGGTCGTGAACCGAATCATATTAACAAGAATTTTGTACATATTAATATTACATATTAACAAGGATCACTAAAAGCGAATATTTTTGTTTTAATCTAAATTTGGGATAAGTTTAAAAAAAACTTTAATAAGTTTTGATATTGATTTAACTATACACGTGATATATTGGAGGGCTAAAAACAAAACAAATCCACGTTGCCAAATATGCAGTGATTAGAACATATAGGTGTTAGCTTTAATATTATTGATTATATTTTTTATTATTGATTATTAAGTGAGTGTTAATAACAACTGACCGCAAACTTTTAAAATAAATTGCAATATACAATACATGCACATCTTATGACATTTACTTACTTTGTTTGCAGCTGCATTTATAGTTCAATGACCCTTAATGTACCCTCATATTTTACTGAGCAGTAAACGTTGATAGGTTATCTGTACTTTATTCTTTTTTGAGCAATTCATTTTGGTCTTCAGTGGTTGCAGATACTGAACACTTTAATCAATCCACTGTCATTTCACACAGAAAATAGAAAAATTACAGGATTTCAGTGGCTGCACATTGTGAACCCATAAGTGGCCTTGTAATTCCTGAAAGCAGTGCTTATTATTGCACTTTTTCATCTGAAAGCATCATTTGTATTAATTAATAGAGTCGCTGTAATGTGTTAATTGGCAAAGAAGCAGACAGCTGAACATATCCAGTGTAAAAATGAGTGGACTTGAATAGATATTAATATGTATTACCTGATGTAATTTTATATGTGTAAATGTATTTGAATGTCTCATCATGGATAAGTTAAATTCGTTGACACCATGTTTATATGTACAGGTATATTCCTTTTATGGGAATAATGTTAAATAATTTGAATTAGCTTTACAACTCGAACTTAGTTACTATTGATAAGATCAATATCAGCAGGCTTCATAAAAGAAACAGCTAAATCCTGATGTTCGAAATTGTTTTTGTAGTCATAAAAAGTCATCTTGCTGTTGCAATAGTTTTGGGAGGGACCGTATACGCACGCACGCACACACGCACTCACACATAGACACTGC
>JAOUQT010309220.1:0-15178 GCA_025769995.1 Xyliphius kryptos | reverse complement strand
GTCTTGCTCAAGGACCGACATTGGTAACTTCAGTGGACCTGGGATTTGAACCCCCAACCTTGTGATTGATAGTCCAACGCCCTATCCACTAAGCCGCCACTCCCTTAACCCGACTTTATCTGACTTTAACCATCAAGTTTGGATACTTTGCAGGGTGTAGTACAGGTTTTTAGTTATTTTTCTGTATGTATTTCATGGCTTTTATTCAGTAAATGAACATGCATTTTAATATGCATACTAATTGTCACAATATTTATACAACTTTAAGTTTGACCTAGGTGTTCAAATGTTTGCATAAGATTGTATGTTTGAAGTTTTATACTTTGTTGATCTTCTAAAACAGATGTACTCAGTGTGGACGATCGTCTGCCTTACCGTCTCGGTTCTACGAGCTGGAGCTTAACATACAAGGGCATAAGAACCTGACTGACTGCATAACTGAATTTCTTAAGGTGAGAAAAACCATGCAGACTTGTGGAGAACATGCAAGCATGTATTTTCCATACATAAAGGCGCAGGGCTGCTTGCAATGGAACCCAATGGATTTTGTGCTGTTAGATTCTTTTTACGTTCTTGAGTAAAAAATTACATGTAAGACGTACAAAAAGGTTGGTATGTATGTGAGGCAGTATATGATGCAAATTATTAACAGACGACATTAACTTGATGTGAATTGAATCTGCCATGTTCTGGTCTGTTTTTGTTTAGGAAGAGAAGTTAGATGGTGATAACCGCTATTTCTGTGAAAGCTGCCAGAACAAACAGTGCGCCACACGTCGCATTAAGCTGCACAGTTTGCCTCGGACACTCAACCTTCAACTAATGCGCTTTGTGTTCGACAGGCAAGTTTTCTGAATTCTCTTACAATATGGCGCTGAACTGATATATTACATCTGTTAATTGCTCATAATACTCAAAGCAACACTATAATTTTAATAGATTTTCTACAGATGTATGTTGTGTGGTACTAAAATCCACAGTGTAAGTTACAGATTACAGTTTGTTCAGAAACACATGATGACATTGTTGTGTATACATAAGTCAGACATGAACACCGTACAAACTTTTTTTTTACATAAAATATATAATATATAAATAATATAATATATAAAAA
The DNA here is from genome assembly GCA_025769995.1 of Xyliphius kryptos. Lineage (NCBI taxonomy): Eukaryota > Metazoa > Chordata > Actinopteri > Siluriformes > Aspredinidae > Xyliphius > Xyliphius kryptos. Next base: position 14,064 of record JAOUQT010309220.1, on the reverse strand, counting down.
ATATAAAGTAATTGTAAAATAAAAAGGGGCATTGCTGCATCCCTATTTGCACATAAACTGCTATATAACATTGGTCTGTGTCAATCACTGAGATGTCTATTTAGTTTTATATCCTTCCTTTTGAGATGCTCTTAAACTTCGTTGATTATAATAATGACATTTTATTTGTTTTGTAGGCAGTCTGGCCACAAAAAGAAACTTAACACTTATATAAGTTTTCCTGAGGTTCTTGACATGAGTCCGTTTTTAGAAGAAAAAGGTAATTTGTTGTCTGTATTCATTTTGAAACTCAAAATTGCTAGAATGATTTTCCTTCAGCTCCTTTATGTGACTTGTGAATTATTTGAAGAGAATGTAGTTAGTTGCATGGGTTTTGTTTAAAATATAAAGCTGGATATCTTTAAATAAAAAATTACACAAAGTAAATCCAGTCATTAGGATTTACACTCTGTTTTGTGTAATCAGAGGAGAAGTTAACGTATGAGCTGAGTGCTGTGCTGATCCATCGAGGCGTCAGCGCTTACTCTGGTCACTACATTGCTCATGTACGAGATGATCGCACTAACGACTGGTACAAGTTTAATGATGAGGAGATTGAAAAGATGGAGGGCAAAAAGCTCCAGCTGGGCATTGAAGAGGATCTAGGTAAGTGTTATTTTATTATTTTTATTTTAATAAATCAGGAGATGGACAGATATTTCCTGACCACAATTTGATTTAATCCCGTTTTTTATTTATTAAAACTAATATAGTAACATGGTGAATTAAGACGTAGCATACATTCACTGTTTTACTCTGTAATGTTAAAGCTGAGCTTCCAAAAGGGGGTTCAGATTATATACTTCAGTTTATATGAGGAAGACAAAACGAGGCTTATTTATAATTAAAATATTTTTTTAAAGAAATTCTTCTGCCACAGGTTATCTGTAAGCTATTTGCGTTTCCTCTAGGCTGCACGTGGCTTTTTTTTTTATTCAGGCAGTGAATTCGATTTTTTTGCTGATCACTGTAGCCTAAAATTAAAGTATAGGGAGCTACTGCATGGTTTTTTTTTTTTTTTTTTGGTCAGTACAGATAAAAAAAAAATTTGTTGATCGTAGCATGTCCGGGTTTGTAAATGAATTCAAACTCGTTCAGTTTCTGGAAAAAAAACTAAAGAATTGTTTAATAAAAGTTACGGTCTTTAAACAAAGTATTAATAAGATTTTACAATGACTAAGAAGCCGCCAATTAAATTACAGGACTGAAACAACCTCATTTATAAACCTCTGTAAGTCATGTTTCCGTTATTATTTAAAGATCACTGCTTATGTTTGGGCTGTTTGAATTGGAATGAGGAAATATACACTACTTTTTTAGTAATTAATGTGTCATATATGTATTTTTGTTACAGCTGAGACCGGGAAATCTCAGACTCGAAAACCAAAATACAGCAAAGGCTTTCACTGCTCAAGAAATGCTTACATGTTGGTGTATAAGCTTCAAACGGAGCAGGTGGACCAGTCGCAGCTGAATGTGGAGGTGCCTGGTATGAACTACAGGCGCATGCAACTTTTGTATGCATGAAGTTTTTTCCATATAGATTAGGATTTACCAAGGAAGATTTTCACATCTATTAATTACATTTACTCATTTAGCAGACGCTTTTGTCCAAAAGGACTTGCCACAAGTCAGTAGTTTAGGAAAAAAACAGCCACACTGTAGTACCGTCAACCCTGCGCATTACTCGATCTGCCATTTTTTTTTATACATTTTTTTCTTAAATCTCATAAAATTGGCTAATTGGCTGCAAGACTTTATGGAAGGGGTTTCATTTCTTTTTTTCTAGTCAAGACTTTTGTCAGAGAAATGTCTTAAACAAAACCACAATCATTTAATTTGTATTTAAGCAGCGCAGTTTATATAATAGTCTATATAATATGCAAATTTCCTTTTTTTTTAACAATCTGCGTTAAAGGAAAAAACATTTCTGTTTACGTACATGTATTTTTGTTTCACTTTTCATTTGTACAGCCTTTCTTCAGAAACTGGTGGACCAAGACAATAAGAAGTTTGAGGAGTGGTGCTGTGAGATGGCAGACATGCGGAAGCAAAGTGTAGACAAGGGAAAAGCCAAGCATGTGGAAGTCAAGGAGCTCTATGAGTTATTACCGCCGAAAAATGGTAAATTGCTACAAATTTTTTTAAAATTTATTTTTTAATGTATGATTAACAGTACTCATTTTTAGCTTGCGCCTGCATCCAAATTATAGCCGTAGTATTTGACTGTAATCTACCCCTTCTCCTGCTTTGTTGCTTTTACGTTGACAAATGATGTAGTTACTGCACCTATAACATTGTAGTTATTGATACTTTTGGTGTTGTGTTTGTGACTGCCTCGTGTGTCCTATAGGTGAGCCGTATGAGTTTCTGCCTTTAGATTGGCTGAAAAATTGGCTTGATGACTCAACAGCCATCAAAGCCATCGACAACGGCCACTTCCTGTGTTCTCATGGCAACTTGCATCCGGACCGTCTCGGTGAGGCAAAGCGGATATCCCAAAGTGCTGCTGAGGTCCTTTTTAATCGCTATGGTGGTGGGCCCAGAATAGACGGTAGGGACCTACTTATCTGTTATTTTTTTTATTTTATTTTATTTTTTTTTTATTATTAGTGTCAATTTGAACAATTAAACTTGTTAAAACACTAACTGTGACTCGTCATTGGCATGGTCACTCCTCGGTTCGTGGCTTTATAGGGTCGTTTCTGTGTAGAGAGTGTGTGACCCGGCGCTGCCGTGTGATGAGACTTAAAAATCAACTCAATGAAGATTACAGAGAAGTGAGCAACCTTGCTAAGGCCCAGCTGAAAAGGTGCTTAAACTCAACCGGAACTATGTTTTTTTGCTAACAAGTGCTTTTCAATTCTGTGGTTTTTATTTGTTCTAATAAAAATTGTAAGCATTTGTCTAAATACATTTCTGCGTTGGTGCCTAGTCATGAAGCCAGCTTCTGGATAGGCAAGATTTCTTTGAGGCAGTGGAGGCAGCTGGCTCTGGAGGAACTGGAAGAAGATGAAAAGGAAACCAAACACAGTGACTGCAAAACTAATGGAGAGAACTCTAGCGATGCTATAGGTAAGACTGGGTGTTAAATGTTTGCGCTGGCCGTTATTAATGTCCACTTTTGGGAATTGTCTAGATTATAGTTTTTTATTCACAGATGGTGTAAAGGACACTGAAAGAGATGAGGAGGAAATGAAGAGCTTTAATGAAGATATTCTTTGTTCTCATGGTTTGTTCTTTTTCCCAAAAATTTATATACGGTCAAAACGTTCAAATGATATTTTTAAACCCATAATACCTTTTGATTCTTGTAACCCTCATGTCAGGTGGTCTTAGCATCCAGGAGGGTGACAGAAGACTGGTCTCGGCTGAGGTATGGAGCAAGCTGAAAGTTTATTTCCCTAAAGCTCCGGAGTTCACTCAACAGAATGAGCCCTGTCAGCAGTGCATGGTAAGCACCCTGTCATGTTCTGCACTCACAGAGCAGGTAGTATTTTGGATGGTGGATGATTTTTAGCTCTGCAATATTGCTGTGGTGTGATTCCAGTATTAAGGGATCAGACACAGCAGATCTGTTGGGAGTATTTAAACATGATGTCCACACACTGCACACTGTTACACATGTCTTTTATTGCTCCACCTTGCAGATATTAAACACAATTGCTTGTCTCTTCACGGGTTGTTTTTCCATTTACATCACATTGTAGTTATTTAGCTGATGCTTTTATTCAAAGCGACTTACAAGTATCCTAACTTTATTGAAATTAAAATGCAGTTAATCTATCACCCTGGGGCAATGAGGGTTAAGGGTCTTGCTCAAGGACACACATTGATAACGTCAGTGGACCTGAGATTTGAATCCACAACCTTCTGATTGACAGTCCAACGCCCAAACCACTGGGCTTCCACTCTCTCTTATTAATCCTTTGTCATTTCTTACATGTTGCTTCCTGCAAATATATATATATATATTTTTTTTTAGTCTAGCTGTGACAATAAAAAAATCTAGCAACACTGCTGTGTCTGATCCACTTATACCAGTGCAACACACACTAACATGTTTACATATACTATATGGTTAAAGCTATTTGGATATCTGCATGTTACTTAATGCAAAAGATGATTAATTTCCAAGTTGGATATTGTTGTTACATTAAAGACAAATGTAATCATTGTTTTGTGGGGGTGTTTTTTTTTTATTATTTGTTCTTAAGAGGTTGGATCAAGAAGGTAAAGAGAATGAGGCCCTGAACCGAATGATGGCCAACGAGCAGAAGACCTCTCTTCTCAATCTTTTCCATGAGAAAAATCGTCCCTCTCTTCAGAAATGGCCCCCGGTATGATTCTGTTTTCTCAACTTTGTGAACTGCAGAATAATTGGGTACTTCTATTAAGAGGGTTGTTGTACCTAAATTTGTCAACCTCTTGTGGATCTTTGTTATATTGTAGCAACAAAATGTTATTAATGTTTTTTAGAATGTGTTATATAAAAAGTGCATCATCAAATTTGTACCTCATAATCAATAGTGAGTGTAATAAGAGAGTAACATTCACCTTAAAAATATGACCAATCAATCATTTTAATTTAATGATTACATAATAATTTTTTTTAATTTTCTAATTGGGCGTTAATCCCACTTTGCAACTCTGTGCTTGCAGGACACTGATAGTCTGTTTATTGTGCCGTTATTCTTTGTTGATGAGTGGAAGAAATTTATCAGGTAAATATATTTTCTCTATAATTTATACTTTGAACTCGGCCTTTAAGTGTTAAGCTTTCATCTAGTAATTACATAAAACAATACATAATAAACATATTAGATTTCAGATTAACATAATATGGGCAGACTGAAGGTCTTCTGATAGTCAAAGGCTGATCTAAGTACATTATAAACTACTGACATTTGCTCCCATTACAGGAAGCCAACGAAGTCGAATCCAGTTTCCAGTGTGGGGAACAGCATCTTGTTGTGTCCTCATGGGGGCTTCATGTTTACGTACGACTCCATGTTGCAGGGAGATGCTCAACAGTGAGTAACTTTATTCAATCCAAACACACTTGTTAGAATTTGACTGCTTATTGTTATTAAAGGTTTATATCCAGCTTTGGTTTTGTACTTTGTCATAATGTCCACTATTTATGTTTAATACTAATTTTAGTTCAGACTTTAAGAACTGTGGTTTAAGAACTGGTGGTGGTGTATATGCTTATCGTTGCACAGTATAGCTCTGCTCTGGCCTGCTGAATGGGAGGTGATACGCAGGCTGTTCTTGGTGGACCAGACCATTTGTATATGTAGGATTCATGATCAAGCCCAAGACAACGGAAGTGTACAGTATAAAACCCAGCCTGGTAAATTATTTATAATGATTTATTTGTTAAAAGGCAAATGACTTTTTAGATTTTATATTTATTTATACTGAAACTTTTCTACTTTCATTTAATAAACACATTCTCCAATACCTTCTGTGATGTACAGTGATTTTATTTGATAGTTGTATGGCAGCAGAGCAATTCATTTAGATAGATAATGAGGAGAACATTTGGAATGCCCTGTTGTGACTAGTATGGGTAATTGAAACTACTGATCAACTGGGACTTTCACACAAAATACACACAAAAGCAATATTATTAATTGTAGTCTAGTCTCTTCAGTCAATCAAAAGAAGTGAAACCTTATTGAGAATACCTGTGATTGTGACTGTGATTTTTATTTATTTATTTTTTAAATTCAATTTAATTATTTTTTTCATTTACATGGCCATGGTTATCTTTGTTTAAGGGATTTGTGTTCTTTTTCAGATCTGTGCCGAGAATGTCATGAGGGCTTTATGTTCCAGCAGCAACGGGACTTGCGAGAGTATGCACAAGCCACTGTATATGTGCGAAAAATCATCGACAGCAAGGTGAACTTTACGTTCAGCACATGTAAAACTGCATTCTTCGTTGAATTTCGTTGAATTATGCTTTATCGTTCCACTGTAGTTGATTAAGGAAGCTCCTCCAGAGCTTAGTGTTAGCGGCTCTGAAGCAGAAGAAGAGAAGGAAGAGCCTAAAATTGAAGGAGAAAGAGACCCTGACTTTAACCAGGTATCTGCCTGATTCTGTGACATGATGCTACAGTGCTTCTTTAATGGACCAGTGATGTAAACCATTACATTACTGAAAAACTTAAATAAGATGATTTTGTGTGTGTGTGTGCATATCTGTGTCTGATTTTGTCTGAATCTGTCTTGCTGCACTGCAGTCTGAGGACGGGGCAAAGCGACAAAAGCTAAATGAGCCCGGTCCTGCTACCTCTCTCTCCACTTCTGCATCCGTTTCTGTGAGTAAATCAGGCATCCGTCGCAGTCAAAGGCACAGAAAGGTGCGTGGAGAAAAAGCTTTAATCGTCTCAGCCAATCAGACACTGAAGGAACTTAAGATCCAGGTACGTGATGGCTGTTCTATACTCATAATTTGTAATAAACCTTTATATATTTAGTACTTAACTATTAGTATTTTTGATATTTCATGCGTTCTGTTGCTTAAAGACCTGGTATACATTTACAGATCATGCACGCCTTCTCTGTTGCACCATTCGACCAAAACCTTTCTATAGATGGCCGCTCTTTAACTGATGATTCAGCTACATTAGGCAATCTAGGAGTTTTTCCTGAAAGTGTGATATGTTTAAAGGTAATTTTGTAAAAGCTTAATTAGTCTTTACTGAAATTAAGTAAATATACACATCAATTTTCATACATTACTCTTCTCTTGTCATAGGCTGATGAACCTATTGCAGATTATGGAGCTATGGATGATGCCTACCAAGGTGAGAACTGAATATTCATTTATAAATGGAATATCATTACCAAAACCTATACCATTTCCTGTACAGTACGTATTTTGTGATGCACAGCTGCATTTAATTGTGTTTATCTCTTCATTTCAGTCTGTTTGCCTGAAGAAGGATTTAAAGGTAATAAAGCTTTTATTTTATTTTTTTGTCTTTTTCTCCTCGGAACAGATGGTCTTATTGGTTTTACATGGGTTTACAAGGGAAACACAAGTGAAAAGGGTCTTATCTTAAAAACTGGGGGAAAAAAGTCTGTATTAATGCCAAACTTAATTCTCAATTTTATACTTTAATAAGGGTGTGGTAGCTCAGTTGTTAGGGTGTTGGTCTAGCAATCGAAGGGTTGTGGGTTCAAATCCCAGGGCCACTGAAGTTACCGATATGGGTCCTTCTGCGAGACCCTTAACTATCATTGTTCCAGGGATTCCGTATGTGACCCTGTGTTTTGACCCCAACTATTAATTGAGAGACTTGTAAGTCGCTTTGGATAAAAACGTCTGCTAAATAACCTGATGTAATGTTAATTCTATTAACACCAAACGTTTAAATGCAGGAAATAAACTTATGGCTAAATTGGACCCCTGGTGGCCAATCTTCATTAATGTCACATTGCACTAGTAAGAGCAGAGTGTAAAGGTTCAATGAGCAGGGTAAGAGCACAGTTTTACTCCAAATATTGCAATGCACACAACATTATGGGTGACATAGCAGAGTTCAATGGTTTGATGAACATGAAAATGAAGTTGAACATCTCCCATGACCTGCACACTCACCAGATCTAAATATTATTCAGACACTTTGGGGGGTTTTGGAGGAGCGAGTCAGGAAACGTCCACCACCACCACGTAGTGACCTGGTCACTATCCTGCTAGAAGAATGGCTTACAATCCCTCTGATCACTGTGCAGGACTTGTAGATGTCATTCCCAAGATGAACTGATGCTGTATTGGCCGCAAAAGGAGGCGCTACACCATACTAATCAATTATTGTGGTCTATAAACAGGTGTTTGTTACATTGTCCAACCCCTGTATAGACACATTACTATTCACTGTTACTACTGCAATTTATGTAAATAATATTATAAGTCATAAATGATCTATTTTGCCTACAGTACTTACAAACTGAGTAATTTGTCCTCAACATTTAACCCATCCGTGCAGTGAAACACACACACACACACACACACACACGCTGAGTAAAGTGAGCACATGCACCTGGTGAGCAATTGGGGTTAGGTGTTTTGTTCAAGGGCACTTCAGCCATAGAACTTAGTAGGACAGGGAATTGAACCAGGGACTTTCAGGTTTCAAGGCTGGTTTCTTAAACGAAATCCGAGGGCTACCCCAATATCTATAATATAAGGTGCTTGGCGTGTGGCATCTTTATAGTGATTGGCACACAGGTAGAGTGATGGGAATGATTGCATGTCAACAGCAAAGAGGACATCTGACTAAATGTGTTCGATGCAGCACTGTTTTGCTTCCTGTAAACTTTAATGAAGATGGAGAGAAAGAAAGTTATCTTGCTAAATAAGCAAATTGGTAAATGACTTTTATGAAACGTGCATGTAAAAATGCTCGCCAACCCGTCGTCGAACGGGTAATGGCTAGTATTATATATTGCAATCCTGGTTAGATGCTAACTGATGCTCTGTAACCTGTACAATGACAGTTTAATCTGATCTAATGTAATGTAGCAGTAGTAGTATTCCATGGGGGAAAATTGCATCACAAGATGGACTGCAGGATTAAAAACATTTCTTTTTAGCAGAACTTATGATTCTTAATTAGGTTGATTGATTTCATGCTGGTGATTTTACTCTGTAGCACTTTGAGATTTGTTCCAAATGTAAAGTGCGTTATAAATAAGATTTATTATTATTATTATTGTATTTTGCAAGTAAATGTGTTGTAAAATAAAAAGCATTATGTAGTCCATTATCCCTGAAAGACATTTTTTTAGGAACAAATAATGTAATCTTTTTTTTTTTTTTATATTCACAGGTACCGGGCTGTTAGGACACTGATGGAAGATGTTGACTTGGATCAACGCTGTCAAATCAAAGCTTGAATTAGTGATTATTGAGACTATAAAACTCAGAATTTGTCGGGACTCTTTGTTTTTGCCTTGCAACAGTAATGTTGCAACTCATTTAAAGTGTATGTCTTTGGTTTGAAATGTGTTTGCTTTTAATATTTTAAGAATCTGGTACATTCAGTAATGACACACCATGACTGTGAAGAGATACGGGTCGAGAGCTCATGTCCTCGTTGCTGATAGCACTGGCATATACTGGGACATGTTTAATCACTGTTTGTGTGCCCTTCATCTTTTAGTTTCAGATAAGTTTTCGGATACGCTCACAAAGTATATTTCATTAAGCAGTCATTTTCATACACATGGTTTTACAATGCTGTGTTATTCGGATGTACGTACAAATGCAAAAGCAACCTTGGTGATATCTGTCTGTGTAGCTATAACAAATCTCCTCACCAAAAATAGGCTCAGTCAAAACAAAGTTTTGAAATATGGACAACAGCCTTGTCAGAATGGAACAGTGTCAACTGTTAAGACTGGTTTGTGCTGCTTTTGCTTAAAGCATTATGCAGGCATGTGTGTGATGTTTCTTCTGTAAATCTTTCATATCGGCAATAAAGTTACTTTTTTTATAACATTGCGTTGTGGTTTTGTTGTTAAAATGTATTATGTACTATAATTTGTCTTAGTGCTAATTATAGCACCTAAGTAGTGATTATTGAGACTATAAGTCAGAATTTGTCTGGACTTTTTATTTTTGCCTTGTAATAGTAATGTAACTCCAACGTGTATGTCTTTGGTTTGAAATGCTTTTAATATTTTACGAATTTGGTACAGGGACCGAATTCTTGGCTTAGTGGCCTCCCACAGTCCAAAAACATGGATTCAAGGTAAATTAAATGCTCTAAATTGCCATATATAGTGTGAGTGTGTGCCCAGCGATGGACTGGTGCCCAGTCCTGGGTGCCCTCCCCTGGATTGGCATAGGTAAACGCCCCCGTGACCCTCGTAGAGGATTAAGTGGAGCATAATAAATGAACGAATGAATAAATCTGTAACATTTAGTAATGCCACACCATGACTGAGAAGAGAAATGGGTCTAGAGTTCATGTCCTCCTTGCTCGTTTTTTTCAGTCATTTCTATTAATGTCTAAGAAACATGTTACATAAAATCAAAACTAATAATTAAATGATTAAAAACCAATAATGGTTTCCTCTGGTCTGCTTCTCCAAACACAGGGGTAACACAGAATTCTGTGACCTTAGAAGACTTTGTTCTGAAAAATATTTTAAGAAAAATGTTTATTCTTTCATATACACTGTATATACACACACAAACGTTTATATTTGTGAGGAATACAGTTTTCAGTAATCATTACACAAATTCTGTTTATTATTGTGTGTAACTGTTTGGATGACCTGACTTCCTTTCAAGACATTTTTTAAAAATTGTTTTTATTTAAATAACAATTTGTCATACCACTCCTCTCCTCTAGGTTACCACAGTGTGTACCACTTAAATATATATAACTTATTCCAAAGTATCAAATCCATGTTGCTTCAAACCGAACTATACACTCACAATAAAGATATTGAAATAATACATTTGGGCCACGCAGAATTTTAAAGCTGTAAATATGATCCGGAAATGACGAAGTTAAAACGGGGACAAGTTTGGGTGGAGGTTCTGCGCATGCGCACTTGTGCAGCTGAGGCGTCGCGTTTTCAAAACCAGGCATCTTTATTGAAGGAGAAACTGTTGTTAAGAGGCTTTTAAATAAAGAACTGAGTCAGTTGAATCGCACTGAAGGTAAAAAGAAGTTCCTTACAGTCACGTGTACGAAACAAACTGAGAAACATGTCGATATTGTAAGCGTTTGTTTGTTTGAAGCTAACAGCTTAATATGCGTTCACGCTAACAACTACTGACCCTTAGTGTACAGTATCAGTCAAATGTTCGGACACGCCCCCCCTTTTTTTATTTTTCACTTATTGTAAAGATGGACCTTGTAGTTCTACAATTGCAGACTGTAGCCCATCTGTTTACAGAGTACAGTACATACTGTGTACGTTCCCTTTACTCTGTTGTGATGGTCAGGACCTCAATAGTAGCGCCACATAGCAGGTTTTATTTGGTGGGAGCATTAGTCCTATCCCAGCAGTGTCACTGAGGTGTTTAAATAAAACTACAGCAGCACTGCTGCACTAAAACCCCCTGACCTCATCATTGTCACTGCAGAACCGATAAAAACAATCCACCACCCAAATTATACCTCTTCTGTGATGCTGACCAATAGATAGTATGTATACTTTATGATCCCGAAGGAAATTGAGCGGCCAGTAGCATGTACATTTTAAAACACAGAAGTAGTACAGTAGTTAAAAAAAAACCAAAAAAACAGTGAGAACAGAGAAACAACAGGGTCTAACGAAAATGATAATACAGATGGACTACAATCTGTAATTGTAAAACTACAAAGTCTATCTATATGGTAAGTGAAGGAAACAGACAATGGAGCAAAAAGGGGGTGTGTTCAAACTTTTGACTGGTTTTGTACATATATAACAGAGGTCACTAATAGGCGGTCTGACAAACTATTAATTTCATGCATTCATTATCTTTAGCTTAATCCTCTCTGAGGGTCGCCCATCCAGTGGTAAATGTTTCGGGCGCTGGGCAAGGTCATCCAGGACAGTGCACCAATCTACCTTGAATCCATGTATTTGGACTGTGGATCAGTAATCTTGTCTTAACGGTACGGGCTTCACTGTGCTGTAAACTCACAGACCAATCATGTTTGTAGTAAGATCAACAAAGGCTCTCCTCAGCCAATCAGATCTGTACAGATTCAGGAGCACAGCATATGCACAGGCAAAGTACAAAGCAAGAACGATAAACTCTGACAAAGGTCTAACTCAGGTTTTAAAACTTTTTTGTTATTAATATGCACTTTGTTTCTAAAGTAATGTAGCTCCTGTTTTTACTTAAAATGGAAAATAAAATATGTTTAAAAATTAGCATTTAAAACAATAAATATTTGTAAAATATATTGAACAGTATTTGTCATTTATTTTGTCTTTATATATAAAGTATATTTGGTATTCAGGATATGGCTCTAAATCATAACACAGGTCAGAAATTATGATGCTCTGGACCTTGGCCTGATGAGATTTCCTTTTACTGGACCCTACTAAATTCTAACTAAATACCTCTGATATGTAAAAGTGAAGTCTTTGTTAGAGTCTTTCAAACCTGTTTTTTAATAGTCGTGTTTTAAAATATCCATATCCAAAATGGAAAATAATGGATGGATGAAAAATACTAATAACATTGACTTAATGGCGTAATGGTGCCATCTACCGGCTAAAAAGGGTAATACACTTTTATTCAGGTAACTGATCTCATATAACTTTTTTAACTGTATGTATTTTTAAAGCAAATATTGTGTTACGATATAAATTTAATTAAGTAGCTGTGTAATAAGGATAACATACAGTAAATGATTCAGTCATTTTTAAGAATTAAACCCTCTCAGAAAGATTCAGAAGTCTTGCATCACCCATTTCTGATTCATTTTAAAATAATGTTTTATTTGTTGTAGCTTGTTTTCATAAATCTTATGTCTGTTAAGGTTCATGGAGCTTCTGAACTACAGCAAACAGCTGATGCAGCAGCTGCAAACTTTGAGGAAAGAGCGCCAGTTTTGTGACTGCTCCATTCTGGTGGGTGATACCACTCACCCAGCCCACAAAGTGGTCCTGGCTGCATCCAGTCTGCTATTCAAGTCTCTGCTGGAAAGTTCAGACAGCGTCACTGTCGACACGGCCATTGTGAGCTCTCAAGAGTTTGCCTCCCTGTTGGACCTGGCATACATGGGTAGACTACCAGTGGGCAAACACAACATTTCACGTGTCGTTGCCACTGCGGACAGCCTGCAGATGTTTGACGTGGCAGTCGGCTGTAAGAACATTCTGGATAATCTTGTGAAACAGGCCCAAAGCGAATGCTCGGTGGTTGCAGGTTCAGATACTGTTGTGACAGAAGATCATGTTCTGGCTTCTGGTTTAACTCCAAGTGAAAATCAGGAGCAGATTCAAGCTAATCCTGGGGGAAAGCAGCAAGATGGGATTGAGGCAGAGGAGGGTCGGTGACATTCACTGAAGCCTTTGATAATTCATTTATTTCTGTTATAATGGCTAATATGTAATATTTACACTTTTTGATTTATTAATTTGAGAGAGGAAGTGCCGTTAAATTAAATATTAGGACTGCTGTAAAATCGATGAATCCCATTGGTTAATTAAAAGTGATAACTGATATCCATCCATTATCTTCCGCTTACTCCTCTACTAGAGTCACAGTGGGGTTCCCCATACTCATCCAGGGGAGAACATCTTGGGCGCTGGGCAGATACACCCAGGACAGGGAGCCAATCTTATCTAGGGGCAATTTAGAGCAGCCAATTCACCTTGAATCCATGTTTTTTAGACTGTGGGAATTGTGTTGCCAGGAACCTCACTCTATAATATGTTCATTTGAAATATATAAACTCCAAAGCTATCACTCATTTAAAAACGATTTAGTTTCAACTCTAACGTTGTTATCAATTCTCCACTGTAGCGCAGCATGGATATTCCGCTAGCTGTTTGTATAAGATTATTAGTGTGGGGTGTGATACCATTCATCTTAAATTTGTGGTTCTACACTCACCTCATAGCTCTACTGGAGTAACACTTGTGATTGAGTATCAGTACATGTTATTTTTATCTACATTCAGTCATTTGAAAACAATTAAACCAGATAATAAAATTAAAACCAGCCCCAATCAATTATGGTAAAAGACTCATGCACACACGAGTTGGATGAGCAGAAAAATCAGAGCAACTTCTTTCTAAACATCTTTAATCTCATACCTGTAGTTTCATGTCTTACTGTATATTTCATGGCATTGCATATGTTTGTTTAGAGTTTTAATTAATACATAGATTAAAGGATAGAGTAGTGTTGACTTGATGGTTGACTAGAGGGAGTGGTGGCTCAGTGGTTAGGGCGTTGGACTATCAATCAAAGGGTTGGGGGTTCAAATCCCGGGTCCACTGAAATTACCAATGTGGGTCCTTGAGCAAGACCCTTAACCCTCATTG
>JAOUQT010309211.1:0-15179 GCA_025769995.1 Xyliphius kryptos | reverse complement strand
CACACACACAAACACACTATATGGACACAAGTATTGTGACGTCCACAATACAACAGCTTCCACTCTTCTAATTCTGAAAGAAACCCTTTCTAGGAGTGTTGCCATCTTTTTTACCATTGATCCAGATGAGCATTAAAATCCCACCTCCATTATTTCATCTCATTATCCTACATTTATTCGTGAAGGGGTTCCACATACCCACCCAGGGGAGAATGTTTCAGTTTCTGAGCAGATACACCCAGGACAGGGCGTCAATCTATTTCTGGACACTTGCTCAATCACAGTCACACACACTATATGGTGCATTTTAGAGCAGCCTCTTCACCTTGAATCCATGATTTCGGAAAAAAAAGAATCCAGAGTAAACCCACACAGACACAGGTGGAAAATGTGAACTCCACTCAGATTGGGATTCAAACTTGGATGCCCAGCACTATGAGGCGGACGTGCTTACCGCTAAACGCTTAAACGTTTGTGATTGATTGAACTCTAACCCAGCATTTCAAACAGACACGCCACCACACAACTGATACTGTAATATGAGCAGGTGATGGTGTGAGTGTAGGATTTATCTTTATCATGCAAATGTTTTGCAGTGAGAAAATATATATTTGCAATCGTTGTAAACGTGAATGTGAACCATTGGACTAGTTTTGCGCTGAAACACCCGCAAAACTTAAATAACTTTATCAGGTGTGCTTGGTTTGGAGCAAACATACATTTTATATATATACACACACACACACCCAGAGTGATGTAGCTGGATTCCAAAGAGGCCTTGCACTCCTACTCCCTAAACTCTGTAATCCACAGAGTGAGTTACTCCCTGATGTGATGTTTGTTTTATGGTTGTATATCAGGGCATTTTGAAACTTTATGAAGCCGCTCCTGGGTAAAACCATGTGTTGTTTTTAACTGTCTAAGTGATGATTCTTTATTAGCATAGGGGCAAAATCTTATCAACCTTTTTTTGTTTGGCTTCGGGTACTTAATGGCATCCCTTCACTCTCACTAGTCTTAATATCCCCAGAATTGCAAATGACTTAAGTGCACTTCATCTGACTTTAAGTGCAAGAGGTGAGATTTTGGTAAAAACCCTTTGTCCTAATAATTACATTCAGCAATGTAATTAAAATTAAACGATGTTTCCATTAAAATGCTATTAGATCAGATTATTTAACTTGCATAGTGATTATTTAGTTTGATTTATGTTGTGAGCTGTACATTTCTATGACCTTAAATAATTTCTTAAACTTGGTGATCCTAATTAGCCGTTAATGTAACAACTTTTTAATATCATTACAGAGACGGTTAAACTATTTATATAAAGCGCTGGGACAGGCATGCCGATTACATCACGCCCTTATTTAGGAACAGTACACTCAGTGTCCTATTCAAAGCAGCTTACTTTAATGGTAATGGCGCACATGGTAAGGGTTTATTAAAGGCTTAACACGTATAATTTAAGGACATGAGTCCTGTTCTGATCAACGTTCTTGAATGCACTTATTGAACATATATTGTGGGTTATATAGTGATGGTATTGTAGATGATCTCAGATCAGTAAAAGGATTAACGACCATTTTTCACAAAGTGCTTTTGTTTTGTTCACTGTAAAAAAGAAATGGACAATGGGATTTACACTTCTCCCTACATTTTGTGAGGGCCAGAAAGCTACGTACGGGGCCAGTCAAAAGTTTGGACACGTCCTCTTTTTGCTCCAGGCTCCACTTCCTTCACTTCCCATATTAATGGACTTTGTAGTTTTACAATTACAAATTACAATTGCTGTAGTCCATCTGTGTTCTTGTTTTGTTAACCCCCTGTTGGTTCTCTGTTGGTCAGGAGCATCACAGAACAGGTAGAATTTGGGTGGTGGATTGTTTGTTGTCAGATCTGCAGTGATTGCAGCAGTGCTGCTGAAGTTTCATTTAAACACCTAAGTGCCACTGCTGGGATAGGAATAATGCACCAACCAAGTAATACCTGCTCTGTGGTGGTGACCATTAGAACAGAGTAAAGAGGACGTACACAGTATGGACTGTAATCCACAAACAGATTGACTACAGTTTGGAATTGTAGAACTACAAAGTCCATCTTTACAGTAAGTGGAGCAGGAGGAAGGGTGTCCAAACTAAATACAAAGTAAAAAGTACTTTATATATACTGTATGTCACTACAGTGACACGCCTTGTATCCCTAAAATTTTTTTTTCTGTGTGTTTGAAGATAATGCTGTTTGTCTTGATGTAACAAATTTATTTAACACCTGAATTCTGTTACGGTTCACAGTGGTGGAAACAGGACTTTCTGTTACATGCTGCATTTTAATGAATGTAATCTGAACAATGTGCATATTTCTTAAAATAAAATGTACAATATGAGTAATTCTATCGGCCTGATTCTTGGCAGTAAGAAAGAGACGAGCGGCAGAAAGCTTGCCGTGTAATTGCAGGTGCATTTTGTCTCAGCGAAGATAATCTCTCCATGAAAGTAGGTGCAAACAAAGATGTATCCATGTCTTACATGTGGAATGTGATGGGTAGGACTTTAATTACATCTGTGCAGAAAGGCGAAGGGATATAATTAGTCCAGTTGTTTGTTTGGTTTTTTTTTGGGGGGGGGGTTACTACTAGAGTGAATACATAAGCAGGCTGTGTTTTTCGGGAGGCCTGTTTGTATCGACTTCCTTCCTCTTGTAGGGAATAGAGTAACTAGAACAATGATGATTGTCTATGTGAGAGGCCTGAGGGGTTGTCTTGCACTCTGTCTAATTGTTTAGGTAAGGACAATGTGATGAGATGTTTGCCTTATTGTACATTACAAAATGGTTTTAGTTGGAGGGTATGTTGAGGTGCCTTTGGAAGCCCCAAGCAAAGTGCCCCATCAATGAAATATTGCTTTTTAAATTTAAAACATAATATTCATTAATTGTCTTTCGCTTAATACTATATTAGGGTCGCTATGGGTTCCCCATGCCCATCCAGTGGAGAAGTTTCGGGTGCCGGGCAAATACACCAAGGACAGGGCGCCAAACTATTGCTAGGCACACACTCACAAACACACATATACGCACAGACACATGGAATATATGGGGCAATTTAGAGCATTCAACCCAGATGAACCCCACGCAGACACGGGGAGAACATGGAAGAGAACGTGAAGAAATCCCCATTCCCTAAATCTGATCGGCTGAGCAGCTTGTCTAGCTGTGACATTATTCCCAATAACCCACACCTCTGACTGCTTCACATTCATATAAATACGCGATATAAAATATACTGTTTTCCCGAAGATTCCATAAACTGTGTTTTGTAATTTGGCCATTAATGCCATTATTTGATTGTTAAAGACACCAGAAATCTTTTAACTGCGGTCAGGATTGATTAAAAAAAAAGGACTGTATTATATCGGGAAGGCAAATTTATTAAAGGAATAAAACACAAGAGGGCATGCATTATTGTGAATAAACCATGGAAAAGAGGTGTTATTTGGTATGTTGCGCAAGTAGTGTGCTGTTACACCTCTTCCCATGGTTTATTCACAATAATACACAACCTCGAGTGCTTTATTGCTTTTATAAAACAGTTACCAACACACTATAATAAAAGAAAGTTTGATACATAAATGGGCTTACAGAACAGGTCCATTCACCATTAAAGATATCAACTACTACAACAACACCTGGTCCCCATTTTTGCGATCTATCCAGAGCTGAACCCTCCACAAATTTTTGGTTACTTTTTTTTTTTTTTTTTTTTACAATTTTTTCGTTTCTTTTTACTCAATCCTCACTAATATAATGATATCCCCTGTTTGTGGTATTGGCTTGTTGTAGGTTTATCTGTTTTCTGCCCCTTCATCGTATACTGTGCTGTATGTGTGCAATAATAAATTAATTAATTATCTTCCACTTAATCCTCTACTAAGCGTTTCCCATGCCCATCCGGGGGAGAACGTTTCAGCCGCTGGGCAGATACCAATCTATCGCTGGGCGCACACTCACAAACAAACGCACACCACATGTGGCAATTTAGAGCATTCAATTTACCTTGAATCCATGTTTTTGGACTGTGGGAGGAAACTAGAGAACCCAGAGGGAGAACATGGAAACTGTAGAGAAAGATTTGTTGGTTTTCCTAGTGGCTAATGGGCCGACCTGGTCTAGACAAATAGCCAAGGTACCTGTGTAGTCCTACGTACGGACACAGAGAAACAGAGAAGTTAAGGAAAAAATGATCTGACTCATGAAGCGTGGTGATGTGGACGTCTGACGTAGAATAGGAACATGTCATGATGAGCTCTATGAGACGATGTCTTCTCGCGGGCTAAAAATTTCCCATATCAAGATGGCTCATTTTTGCAGATTCTGCAAAAAAGTCGTCCTATCATTATCAAAAGCTTTGCACCTTAACCATACAGTGAAACTCAGGTTTCAACCACAATAAAGTATTGTGATGGAGATAAATGTACAGTACAGAGCAGTTAACCGCAGTGTGACTCAGTCGTGTAAAAGACTGCAGGAGTCTGCATCTTGTAAAGCAGCTTTTGTTCGAGGTTTATGGCCTGAGCGTTTTAATCTCACTCTGTTCTTTATGAAGCATTGTTACAGCACAATTCTTACAGGTATGAGCAGCTGTGTCATAATGCACATAGTGTACAATCATCACTGACTACACTGGCCCTGTGTTCATGAGAACAGCAATGGGTTACAGAAAAGAAACCTTTTTAATAAATATACCCCACACCCACACCCAATTTAAAAAAAGATACACACTGCGCATCTTACTGGTGTTTCTTTAAATCCACTCCTACACTGTGAGCTTACATCAGTGGGCTTGGGGCAGTTTATATAATTGCTGTTTACTAGTTTTCTCATGTGGCATCTTGTGGTACTATGTCAGTGGTTGGAGTGTGTGACATCCTTGGTTCTAGGCCTGCTTAGAGAAACACAGCAAACGTTTTACATTTACATTACATTACATTTAGCAGACACTTTTATCCAAAGCGACTTACAGGTATCCCAACTTGGTTGGGATCAAAACACAGGGTTGATACAGAACCCTGGAGCAATGAGGGTAAAATGTCTTGCTCAAGGACCCACATTGGTAACTTCAGTGGACCTGGGATTTGAACCCCCAACCTTATGATTGATAGTCCATTGCCCTAACCACTGAGCTAACACTACCTGCCTTTGAGGCAGTCATAAGTTTGTGGTTAAGGAAGTACCCTTGCAACCCGATGGTCTGGGTTTGGTTTCCGGTCCCACCAAGTACTATGGCTGAAGTGACCTTAGACAAGGCACCTAACCCCATTTTCGCCCGGACGCCATGTACCTGGCTAAGGCTGCTCGCCGCTCTGGAGACGTGTGCTCACTTCGCTCAGTGTATGTGTGTATATGTGTGTGTTTTACTGCTCGGGTGGGTTGAATGTGGAGGCCAGATTCCTCCGTGTGTAAGTGCAAACAGATCACTCTATCATTTGTCCTGTCAACAGACACTTCGTTTACCCTGCGTTCCTTCTGGACAGGTGTCCGTTTACAATACCAGCGGCAGACTGATGACACTTTAAAATTGGGTGTCTTGTGATTGATAAAATTATATTGGTTATAAAGAATATTGGTTATAAAGGAGCAGCAGAATGTCCTTATAGGACCATCATGGTTTTATGGTGATGTCACAGTTTGCTGCAGCCAAAGGCCAATGTGGCACTGAAGTTGTGATCTAGTAGGAATTTGTGAAAGAGGGGAAACCATGGAAACAGGTGGGCTAATAGATTTTTTTTTCTGGTGTGTGTGTGTGTGTGTGTGTGTGTGTAAATGAGTGAGTCGATGGGCATGGGAAACCCTGCCCCTGCGACCCTAGTAGAGGAGTAAGTGGAAGATGATTAGATGAGAGACCTTAAATTTTGCTGAAATAAGCAAAATGCGAGGAAAGAATCAAAAGCACTTGTAAAGAAAGTCCAATGAACAATTTAATATAATTAGATCAATGTGTTGCATTCTACAAATGTAGGATCATTAACAAGCGCAGGTCATAAACAAGAACAAGGGGAACTTTGTGAAATGCAGACGCTGCTTTAGCTTCTATTGTGACTCACCTGTTTTTTACTAGAATCTACGTTAATTCATTCCAACCACAAGGCTGTAAAGTTAGTGTTGTTAAAACCAAGTTACATTTTATATCCAAACATATGTTCCAAAACCAAAGGCTTCTATTATTTTGGTTGAGGCATGATTTTGATGTTAGCGGGTCAGATGCTGGATGAGAAAGTCTTTCCAAAGGTGTTTAATAGGATTGAGTTTGTGTCTCTGCAAACCTCCAGGGTTGGTCTGCCAATAGCTGCATCCAAAATTACTTACTTAACTGTGGGTACTGGTTTAATAAGAACACCAAAAACGGGTAGTTCCGCTCCTTAAATCTCATTGGTTGAGCCACTTGTCTAACACACCCCTGAGTGCTTCACATTCATATCAATGCGAATACAAAAATACGCAGTGTGAAAAGAGACAACTGTTGGTACAATGGTAAGAAAATGGAAGAAAAACAAAATGACTGACAATCGAAATCAATCTGGGGCTCCATGCAAAATCTCACCTTGTTGGGTATCCTTGATCATGAGGAAGGTGAAAGCTAAAACTACACGGAGGGAGCTTGTTAATGATCTTAAGGCAGCTGGGACCACAGTCACCAAGAAAACCATCGGTAACACATTACGCCGTAATGGATTAAAAGCCTGCAGTTTCCAGGCTCATAAAGGCACGTGTGCAGGCCAGTCTGAAAGTGATTGGGAGAATGCTGTGGTCAAATAAGAGAAAAATTAAGCTCCTTGGCATTAACTCATCTCGCCTCGTTTGGAGGAAAAGAAATGCTGACTATGACCCAAAGAACACCGTCCCCACTGGGAAGCATGGAGGTGGAAACATTATGTTTCACTGTTAGGGGAACAGGACTACTTCACTGCATCAATGGGAGAATGAATGGAGTTATGTACCGTAACAATATGAGTGACAACCTCCTTTCCTCTGGCAGTACATTCAAAATGGGTAGTGTCTTAGTCTTCCAGAACAAAAATGACTCATAACATACAGCCAAGGCAACAAAAAAGTGGATTAAAAAAAGCACATTAAAGTCACAGAGTGGCCTAGCCAGTTTCCAGACCGTAATCCCATTGAAAACTTTGAGCGCATTAAATTCTTAATGATTTAGAGTTAAATGATCTGCAAAGAGGAGTAGAGCAAAATTCCTCCTGACGTGCACAAACCTCATCGTCAACTACAAAAAACTTCAGACCGCTGTGCTTGCCAACAAGGATTTTGCCATAAAGTATTAAATCTTATTTGCTTGAGGAGTCACATACTTATTTCTCTCGGCAAAATGCAAATAAAATCATATAATTTATACAATGGGATTTTCTGCATTTTCTTTTTGATATTTTATCTCTCAATGTTTAAATTAACCTACCCTTAAATTTATAGACAGTTCATGTCTCTGTCAGTGTGGAAACTTATAAAATTAACAAGTATCAAATAATTATTTCCTCCACTGTAGCTTTATGACTCAACCCTTGTTTTTTTCATTATAGTGTGTTTCTAATTGTTTTATAAAAGCAATAACGCACTTAAGTTTGTGTATTATTGAGAGTAAATCACGGGAAAAAGGTGTAACTGTACTCCGCTACACACCATGCCTAACATCTCTTATTTACTTATAATAATGCAATCAGAAAAACACTTACCAGTTTTTAGTTTGCTGTTCTTAAGAAGCATTTCTTGATGTGAATCATGTCACATACAAATGAGCTTTTAAAAGACCTACGTTCAAGAATGGTTGACTTGCGTGAAGCTGGAAAGGGTTACGAAATGATTTCTAAAAGCCTTGATGTCCATGTGTCTATGGTAAGACAGTTGCCACTCTCCCTAGGCGTGGTCATGCTGTAAAGATTACCTGCAAGTGCACAGCGCAGAATGATCAATGAGGTGAGGAAAAATCACGGAGCATCAGCTAAATACTTACAGAAATCTCAGGCACATGCTAACATCTTTGTTGACAAATCTACAAAGTGTGAAAAGTTAAACAAAAATGAGAAGATTGTGGAGCGGGCATCATGGTTTGGTGCCGGTTTGCTGCCTCGGGGCTTAGACGGATTGCCGTCATGGATGGATGGTGCAACAGGACAATGACCAAAAATATAGAAGTAAATCAACAACCACATGGCTTCAACGGAAGAAAATACACCTTCTGGAGTGGCCCAGTCAGAGTCCTGACCTCAACCCAATTGAGATGTGGCATAACCTCAAGAGAATGATTCACACCAGATAACCCTAGATTATTGCTGAAAACAACTGAAACAGTTTTGTGAGAGGAATGGTCCAATATTCCTCCTGGTTCCTCCTTGGAAACGTTTGGTTGAGGTTATTGCTACCAAACGAGGATCAACCAGTTATTAAATCCTATTGTTTACAAACTTTTTCTGACCTGCATGAATGTTTACATATTGTGTTCAATAAAACCATGCAAACATTTTTTGTGTGGTATTAACTTAATCAGAATGTGTTTGTATATTGTTGTGACTTAGATGAAGATCATTTAATAAATAATTTATGCAGAAATCCAAGTAATCCAAAATGGTTCACATACTTTTTCTTGCAACTGTAAGACTTTGGACCACCACTGTATAAGATCTATTATTTTTTATCTCATCTCATTATATTCTGCTTATTCCTCTACTAGGGACCAGGGGGTGTTCCCCATGCCAATCCAGGGAAGAAATTCTCGGACGCTGGACGAATACACCCAGGACAGGGCGCAAATTCATCGCAGGGCACATACTCAGACACACACACACACACACACACAGACTATATAGGGCAATTTAGAGCAGTCAATTTACCTCAAATCCATGTTTTTGGGCCGTGGAAGGAAACCAGAGAACCCGGAGGAAACCCAATTGTGAAACGCTGCACAGATCCTCGGTGCTGAGAGGCAGATGTGCTAACCACTACACCACCATGCCACTGATGGTTACTTCAAAATATTTGCAAGTATAACCTCTTTTACTCTTCAGGAAACGTTTAGATTTTTGACTCATAGCAGTTTTTTTTAACTAGAGGTGGTCCACATCTGTATCCTATCTGAGGCATGTCCTTTACAGACCCTCATAGGCTTCCAGCCCCAATTCAACGATATGCTTTAATGTAAATCGATTTCTAAAAACCCTTTCAACTGAGGGAAATGGTTTAAGATCTGGTGTCCAAGTATGAACGTCTTCATTAAATGAATAACATCTAGTTCTTTCCTTCATGATTAACCCTCGTGAAGTCAGTCCTGGCAGTTTTTTCATGTTCGAAATGCATATTTGCTCGAATGACTCGTTACTGATGCACTGTCAGATTGAGTGTGGTAGCACACTGCAGAAGACATGATTGCCGCAGCTGGTGAATTAATAATTAAGATGGTAGATAAAAGGCGAGAACGAACCTCTGGAACGTTTACGCAACTTCTGTATGTATGTTTGTGTGTCAATGTGACTATGCGTGTCTTGTCTTGATTAAGGCAACAATAGCTGTCTGCTCAAAAACAGGATCCCTGGGTTTCCTGCCCCACACACATACACACACACACACACACACACACGCACGTGAATGCACTGTGTCAGTCCATTCTTCACACTGTATAGTTTTCAACCTCGCACTGTTCCTCTGTCCTCTCACATAAGCTAAGGGATATAAGTGAAAAGTGCTTCTGTAATGGGTGGTGCCACCATGGAACGTGTGCGTGCAGATCAGGATTTGGCGTCAGTGCCCTTTTGGGGGCTTTAAGATAGATTTGTCATGTGAGGACACGTCACACTATGGGCTCGGCAGTCCAGGTTTGGTGCAGCACTGCATATGTGCGATGAGTTTAAGGAGGTTTGTCTGCTCAAAGGTTGGTAACGGCAAAAAGTTTGTGATTCAGTAGCAGGATATCGAGTACGACTGCACCTTTTGCATTATTCAGTGCAAAGCAATCAACACTTGCTCTTAAATATAATTCTTATTTTAAGTCAGAGTTTCTGAAGTCTTGGCTTAAATCCAGTAATGGCAGTTGGATGTGCAGCAGCTCCATGGTTAGAACACTAGTGTGAAATCCAATGTACTTGTACGTACGATAAAAAAAAAATGTTGTTACCTCGCCTTAAATAATTAAGTCCTTATTTGAATCATTTTATATCCAGTCATTCTTGCGGATAAATTGTCCTTAAAGCACTTAAATGTTTATACTTTGAAGCCACTATTCCGTTCCTGTCAACTAGGTGGATAATTAAAAAGTTGCACAGAAGCTAAAATACATGAGAAGATTGCTGAAGTATGTACATTTTATAACGGAAATGCTGTCATTGTGATTGTGTTTGTGCATCTCTGACCCTTAAATACTCTACAGTCCAGTTTAGGTTTTTTTGAAGTAGGTCACCATGTCCTTCCTTAACTGTAGGCTACAAACGATCCAATCAGGGGGGCGATTAGTGTCTGCAATGTACCCATCAGCATGTCTTTGGAAAGTGTGAGGAAACATGAGTCCCTGGAGTAAATCCATTTAGGTACAAAGAGGACATGCTTGCTGATATTCCTACAGTAGCCTTATAAATCCAATTTAAAGCTGGTCCCTCCTTTTTCCAGCCAGAATGGCTTCCATTGGACTCTTATTGAATGGATTGTCCGTCCATCATTATTTTCTGTTCCAGGGAAAAATGTTTCGGATGCTAAGCAGATACACCCAGGAGAGGGGACCAAGCTAGTGCTTCTTTTAAGAAATCTTAATAATATACTTTTACTCATTCTATTGGCAGATAATCTTACTTGAAAAATTGTACTATTTTTACTATACATTTTTTTACTAATTTTACTATAAAAAATAATTACAACTTGTTCATTCATTCTGCTTAATCCTTTACTGGGGTTGGGGGGGATTTCCCTGCCCATCCAGGGAGAATGTTTTGGGTGCTGGGCAAATACACCTAGGACATGGCCCCAATCCATAGCTGGACACACACTCACACACATACAGACTATAGGGGCACTTTAAAGCAATCAATTTACCTTAAATCCATGTTTTTGGACACGGGGAGAACATGAAAACTCCACTCAGATTTGGATTCAAACCAGGAATCTCCAGCACTGAGAGGTGAACGTGCTAACCACTAACACAGTGTTTTTTTTTTAGTTTTTGACATAGATTTTTAACAGTGCAAGATCAGACACTAATGTTGGACGATGGAATTTTAGCAGAACTGAGCTCAGTGTTCTGCATGTCAGTCAAGTCCTCCACCCAAATCCTTGCTGTGCTTGCTGTAGAAACGGCTAGTTTTAAATAAAACACAAATCACTGATAAAGAATTAAATTTCTATGATGTATGACAATGGTGATAATGTATATACAAATCTACAACTGTATTTTTTTCAGAAAGCCTCTTTGCATTAGTTTTTAGCATGATATTGTGTGCCCCCCACCAATTCCCACCACCACATCCAGCGCACACTTACACACACTTACACATTCAAACCTGTGTTTCGGGTTCATATTTCAGTTATTAACCCCCCCCTGAGCCCCATGCGCATTACGAGCTGTCAGCAGAACCGTAAATCTCACATAAATGGAATTAAGCTGTTCGCCATTTCAAAACTTTGCATTTCACATGCGTTTAATTAAATGCAACAACATTTGTCCGTCTGATTACGGAGTAAAACACCACCGGTTCTCTCTTAAGGCCCCTGGAAGGAATTCAAACCCACAGCCCATTTCCCACAGGAGCGGAAATACCATAGATCCAATAATACTCTTAAAGGTTTCTTGTAATTGATAATGTTTTATGACAGTTCCTGCAAATTTGGCCTTTTCCTTCCTGGTTGGGGTTTACATTCAGTTGACGTCACCAAACACACCGCGGTGTGCTTCAGTATTTACGAGCTGGAGGTCCAGAGCTGTGTTCTGACTGAATGCGCGGTTCCTCTGCTTGGGAAAACTGGGGCCTTTGTGGGGAAAACTTTTACACTTGCATAATACATCTATGGGAGCCTTTATGACCCCTGTTCTAATGTGCACCCCTCACTCCCCTCTTACTTCTTCAGCATAAACAGCCCTGGCTGTTTTAGAAAGACTTTTTTCAATATTTTGAAGTTTTGCCATTCAGAGTTCAGACCCTAGTTCTAGTTTTGGACTAGAGAGCCCGGGCTTTCAATCTCTATTCTGGCTCATCTCAAATGTGTGTGAGTGGGTTGGGATTAAGGCCCTGTGTGGATCAGGCAAGTTCTCCATGCACCTTGCTTTGCGCACAAAAGGTACAGTCACGCAAAAATCATGTCGTACATTTGCACGTCTTGTTTGAGTTTCTACACCTGTGTCAATGAAAGTGAAGGAAACGTCTGAATTACATGATCGGGGGGTGGGGGGGGGGTGGTGTCCCAATACTTTGTCCATATGGTATAATTAACAGTCTATGTGTAAAAAAAAAGGGGGGATATCATGAATTAACAAACACAGATGAATGATTGTGTAATGATCTGTGACGGGTGTCATTACTGGTTGTGCTTGAGGCAAATCCACCAGGTCGCTAATCAGATGAGGGCTAACCGGTTGCTCTGGATGGAGCATAAATGGATGCGTTTGTGTGTGTATTTATTTATGTGTGTGTGTGGATAGATAGACAGAATATATACAGTATGTGTGTGTGTGTGTGTGTGTGTGTGTGTGTGTGTGTGTGTCTGTGTGTGTGAGAGAGAGAGTTAATGGGGCTGTTTACTCAGTTTTCTCCCATTTTAAAGACACCTGTGTCTCTCCAGCTGTTGTTTTGAAGTCAGAAAGAGAAAAGAAGGAATGTGCCACTCATTCATTTCTCCTTCATCTGCTCGCTTCTTGTTTTCTCAATGTCCTTTCATCCGTAATATTATCTCTCTTTCCGAATGATCGGTTCTTTTCCTGGTACATTTATTTCTGGTGCTTCCTTACAGTTGTTTCTACTTATCTGCTGCCTTTTCTTCAGATGGCTGAATTTAGCAGCTACATGCCCCATAAATTCACTCCGAGACACACCGGAGCGAAGCAGGGTGGGGAAATGGTCCATCTGAGGACTAAATAAATCTCAACGTCTCTTGGGCTGTCAGCATGTAAAGCTCACATATGGTGATACATTAGAATGTTTTATCTTACATGAACAAAAAATGATTTTATTCTTTTATTTAATTTGTTAAAAATCTGGCCTCATGCAGGGTAAAGGGCTGTACCTAGAGACGATTTGTCTTATTTTGAGGACAAAGGACTTAACCTACAGACGGTTTGCCTCACTTCTATGTTTAGATCTGAACCTAAAAAGCGGTTTGCCTCATTTCAAGGTAAAGGGCTGAACCTAGAGACGGTTTGTCTTATTTTGAAGTAAAGGGGTAAACCTAGAAACTGTTTGTCTCAATATGTGGTAAAAGGACTGACCATACAAACTTCTTGTTTAAATGTAAGATAAAGAGGCAAATTTGGGCAGTAAAATCTCAGATGAGGTAAAGTGGTGCGTTATAAAAAACGTTTTACATTTCACACATAAAAGATTTTGAATAAGAAACTTTAAATGTAAAATTTCAGAAACTTGATGACTAGAGGAAACTATAGCTGGTCTGTTGCTAAGGGAACAGGTGATATCAGGGGTCAACTTATAAAGCTGTGGTGGTCTGACTCTTTTCTCCATCTGTCTCTCATCCATGACCCCATCCCTCATGGAGCATCTAAATTCCGCCACCCGCTGCGCCGAGGGTTTTATACGTGTGGCTGCTACAGGGAAAGTTTATAAGAGGTTTTAATGCACAAGCTTAAGTTATTTCTGTTCTGTTACTGATGGTTTATGGAACCATCTGTTTTACGCATGTGCTGCCGTAACACCTTTTCAAAAAGCAATCTTTTTTTTTTTTACATTTGTTCACACGTGTTAAATGCTGAGACTTTAATACTTCTGGGTAAATAATGAGAGCCTGTTAATAATGTATATAGTCGAAAGTGCTTGCTGATAGAACCGGCTGTTGACGTTCTGTAGCTTTTCTTGGCTGAAAGCAGCACCACTGGGAGGAGGCTCTTTCCTGTGCCAGCACTTCATGATTTATCACACAGCCTCCAGGTTTATCGCTGAGATTTCTGTTTGCTTTACTGACAGCACTGTACTTCCTCTGTGTTTGCTGCTGTTCATGTGGAAATCAAAAGACACAACACGGGCCTTTATCACAGAAGGGCTTACACTAGGTGACCGTTTAATCAGAGGCCCCATTTTAATCCTGGCTAGTACCCCATTTTCCCTTAAAACATCCTGGATGCTTTGTGTTCTAGATTATACAAGGTGCTGCAAACAATCCTCCAAAATCCCAGGTACATATTGACACCATTTGATCTCTCACCTGCATGATTGTCCTTGTAATCTCTTAGTTTTCCACATCCTTGATGCTTTTTGTATCTTCATTTGATGACTGAAAGGAAGCTTTAAGTCATTGTAATGTTTGAGGCCATGACTCAAGGCTTTGGGAAAGAGCTAGATTTGAAGCACAGTACCTCCACCATATGAACTCCATATCAGCATCTTAGACACAGTAGATATTAGGACAGCTGCTTGTTTGATCAAAAAAACAAAGTAATCATAAAAAATCAATTGCTTCTCTGACTCTATGCAAACTGCAAAATCCCTAAATTAACAACATTTGCCACAACCACTATAATCCCTAATGAACGATGGTTGCCACATCTGATATAATTCCTCACGAGCAACAGTAACTACAACTATCATAATC
The DNA here is from genome assembly GCA_025769995.1 of Xyliphius kryptos. Lineage (NCBI taxonomy): Eukaryota > Metazoa > Chordata > Actinopteri > Siluriformes > Aspredinidae > Xyliphius > Xyliphius kryptos. Next base: position 386 of record JAOUQT010309211.1, on the reverse strand, counting down.
CCACATAAACACATTCACCGCAACTACTATAATCCCAAAATTAACAGTAGTTGCCACAACTACTACAATTCTTTAAAAAACAACAGTAGCTTTACCTACTATAGTCCCTCGATCATGAACAATGGTTGTCACAACTACTAAAATCCTTAATGATCAACAGTCGCCACAACTACTATAATCACTAAGGAGCAACAGCAACCACAACTATCATAATCCCTCATAAACAACAGTCGCCACAACTACTATAACCTCTCGTAAAAAATGGTTGGCACAACTACTATATTCCCATCACAAATAGTAAGGAATATATCATTCATTCATTCATTATCTTTCGCTTATTCCTTTATGAGGGTCGCGGGGGGGTTCCCCATGCCCATCCAGGGGAG
>JAOUQT010309202.1:0-15181 GCA_025769995.1 Xyliphius kryptos | reverse complement strand
TGAACTCATGTCCCTCCATTCCTCCTCTCTCTCCATTGGCTTCCTGTAGCTGCTGCATTCAGTACAAGGTACTGACTTTGACCTACAGGACAGTCTCTGGATCTGCGCCCTCTTACCTTTAGTCCATCTTTACTAAATACACTTCGACTTGTTCACTACGTTCTAGTGATGAATGTGGCCTGGTGACTCCAACTCACCGAGACGCCAATTCTCACTCCGTTTTATTCAGCACTGCTAAATGGTGGAACGACCTTCCCAACAACATCCGTAAAACTAACTCACTCAACATTTTCAAGAAACTTCTCAAAACCAATTTTTTCCACAAACACTTTCAATAAAACAAACAAACAAAAAATCGTCAGATGGAGTAATGCGCAGGGTTGATGGTGCTGCAGTTTATCTGTTTCTTCCTAAAAATATTGACTTGTGTTGTTCTCTCATTCGTAAGTTGCTTTGGAAAAAAGCGTCTGCTAAATGACTAAATGTAAATATAAAATTGCAGTCATCGCAATGTCTATAGCATTATGACAGAGTCTGACCCTGAAGATATACAGACGTTACTTCTTGCAACTTGCCACAGACTTTTAGGTTTTGCAGGACCTTTGTTCACCCTTATTCTTTGCTGAGTGATTTTTTTTTTCCATGGCTGCAATCAAAACACTAAAGCCATGTTGTACTGAAATCATGACCTTTGAGTGCACCATTTCTAGCCTCCAGCAGCTGTACTGCATTTAAAACAGCCATTGTCCTACTGAGAGAATATTATCAGAAGCGAGCACTAGTTGGATAGATTAGTACAGTTTGAGCCAATTTTCTCATTCAGATGCTTCTCGTTTTCCTCCATGTGCTCTATTATGATCATTCCATCATCTCTGTGAGACATCTGTTGGCATACGTTATCAACGCTCTTCCTTCCTTCTTTTTTGCCACCCATGCTTGATGGAATGACAGAACCCACAGCATAAGACAAAGCCGTTAGCAGTCACACTTATTCCACTTATTTTCAATGTTTTAAAGAATCAGTTCTATTAATTCAGATTTTAAGTTTTAATCCAGATAACACAAGACCGACAAGATTCTCTTTAAATAGTGTTTTTGAAAATTGTACAAAAAATTATACTGTAAAAAAAAATTCTGTACTATGTTTTCCCTGGGATTTTTTTGTTTGCTAATTTGTGTTTTGTTAATACTTTTAACTTTAAGTACAACATGGGTGTTTAACCTACTAGAACCTGGCATCCACATGCTTAATGAAAAAACGCATGCCCTACCAGAGTTTCGGGTCTTAGGAGGTTAAATGTGTCGCAACCACATAAACATGTACTTTTATTGACACACAATGTTTGTATGAAAGTGTAAAAACAGCTTTATGTTTTTGCTGAAATTACAGAAAAACGATAATTGAAATATCATCTTGAACATAATCCAAAATCAAGCAAATGGTTTAGTGCTGAATACATTTTGAGTAATGAACAAAGATTTAAAAAATGTGGTCCCTTGTTAAGAGGGAATTGAGAAATATGATCTCTAATCAAAAAGCAATTACAGTACCAGCTAAAAGTTTGAATACACCCCCTTTTTCTCCATTGTTTATTTTCTCCACTTGCTATATAGATACATATAACACAGCACATACTGTAGTCCAGAAACACGAACATCGACAACAAGTGGAGCAAAAAAAAAACATTTTTTTGAGGGTTCATAGATGAAAGCCATTGTTTGACACTTATTAGAATTAGAAGTAAAACATACATCAGTCTTCGATATATACACCAGTTAATGCTTTACGGTCAATTTTAGCACATTTCTTTCCTATTTTACTTTAACCGATAATGCATTACATAAAAAAGAAACTGATTTTCATTTTACCATGATGGATAAATTGGGTGCCACATTTTCTTTCCGTTTTCACTGAGCCATGTGCCCCTTTGCTTGTTGATTGCTTGTTTCAAGGATGCATCATTAATCCTTTACTTCAGAATAGTGAATGACTTGTCAAGCAGACATTTCACTAAAAATGAATTTTTGGCTAGATTTCCGTTTCTATTTTTTTTTTTCTATTTAGTCCTTCATTAATTATAAGTATGACACCATAGATGGAGATCGATAGAACTGTCATTACTATTATATTTTTTGTATATTTTTTCTTTTTTATAGGAGAGGTCACTTTTCTGCAAAGATTAGTATATGAAATATACAAAATATATACAAATAAAATATACAGTAAAACAAATTATATTTCAAAAATTCAAAAAATGGTTAACAATGAACATCACAATTGCATGAGGTAACAAATTATTAGAGCCGTTCCCACACAATATATTAATAGAAAATGTGTAGCTGATATGTTGTCGATAATTTATTTCATTTTCATTTTATTTGGTCATTTGACACGCGCTTTTATTCAAAGCGACTTGCAAGTATCCCAACTTATTAGTTGAGGTCAGAACACAGGGCTAAGTTCAGTGGACCTGGGTTTTGAACCCACAACCTTCAGCTTGATAGCCCTAACCACAGAGTTAATTCTAAAATGCTGCTGTAACTATGGTTTTATTAACCTAAAAAAAAAAACTAAAAAAAAGAGGAAAATAGTCTTAAGCTTCAACGATACTACAAATATGAATTACACTCAATAAATCTGTGCTGTACATTAACTTTCAGCAAAAGCGAAATACTCAGGTTAAGCACTTCCCAGAGATATAGTATATGCCACAGAACACAAAACTAAATATACACAAAATTAAACATATGTCACAGAATTTTTTGGTTTGTTTTTGGATTCCGAAACTGACATTTTCCGATTTGTTCTACGGTTTAATCTAGATTTGCAAAATCCAAATCATGTGTTTTTACTGTGCAATACCCAAGTCATAAAACTGAGTCATAGTTAAACAAAAATTAAAAAAAATAGCAGCTTTAATGAAACTTGCTAATGAATCGTTGTACACACTTGATGGCCTTTGGATTAATTGAATAGCCATAGTTTATAGAATAATGTAGAATGGTGGGTATCCCAAAGTTAACAACACAAGCCTCTTAAATACAATATTATTTAGCTTTAAAATAGATAACACCAACATGAGGTATAGAATTGATTTTTGCATAATTTGAGTAATTCAGCTTCCTTTGACTCTAGCTTGTTCACTACAAAATCAATAGTACTTTTGTGAGATGTACTATAATAGACACTTAAATAGACCCCTGGGTTTTGGACTTATTCTAAAACCCAGTAGGGCTTTCAGGAACCTGACCTGCTCTGACACTGCCCCAATTAGCAGAGTTTTCCCTTAGGGGTCTTTCCATCTGTACAGCAAATCACTGTGAACGTACTACACTTCTACCTGATGTGGTCAGTGTAACTGAAGGGTTTTAACTTCAAAATCAACAACTGAATTTGAGGGTACAGGGTACAGCATTAAACAGAAATGCTACAGATCTTTGTTTAGAAGTGTTTAAAAGACTTAAAACTAATTTTCATAATCTTCAGCAAATCCTACAATGTACAAAAAAAACATTTTTTTTACTGTGTTTAACCAACCTTGTATTTAAGTATTTACTGCCTTAATTCATGTGATGGATCATTTGTCATCGATTGATTTTATATTTTACAAATTAGATTTCTTTTTCTTCTTCAAAATATTTCTTAAAAAAAACCTTTATCTATAAAATGTTTTTCAACTCTTTGCCTTTGTAATAGGATATTGTTTAATATTCTTCAAATTCCCAACATAGCTTTAGATCCTATTCATCTCATGAATTTCTAACTAATGAGGTATCACTAGACCTCATTTATTAAATTAAAACATTAAAATACATATTATCATCATGGTACAAATTGTTCCTAAATCCGGTATTCATTGTTTTTCATATGCCTTTGTTAATGTCCATACATTTACATAACCACACTAAAGTGTTATAAGAACATTTCATAATGTCTTAGACCACAAAGTGGCATAACACATTATAGATGATAGATTCTAACTGTTCATTAACTAATAGACACCTGTGACATAAAGCCTTTGTGTTTAACAAGCGCTTTTCCTGAAAATGACTTTACAAGTGCTTATAACCGTTTATAAAGTCTCTTTACAGGCACAAAGTATTGTCATTAATTACCTCTTTGAAAGACAATGAATACATAATGACTTATACAAGCTTATTAATGCTCTTCACAGACTTTAAGTAAAGTGTAAATTAAGTAAAGAATGTCTAATCGTCTCAAAAGTTTAAATACGTTTGTATTATAATGCATTATGTCACTTGATTATGAACATCTATGAACAATAACAGAGGCTTATGACAACTGAAGCATTTTGAATACTGTATAAAGCTTTATGAATGCACTTCTAATGCATTATGAAAACCGGATTCATACAAAATATGTTACCATTATTATCGTAATATAAATGTATTTAAAACAAGAATATAAAGCAGAGTACATATAAAACAAAGCCCTCTGCTACCATATTACTTCACAGCTTTAAGTTTTGAGAACAAGATTTGTTACCTCTGGCATATAGTGATGCTGGAACCATGCTGGCTGGAAGTTTCACCAGTAGGCATTACTTTGTTTGTTTTAGCACTGGCATGAAGTATATTGCAGAATCCTTGGGTTTTAGGACATCTAATGGGATGAATTCCAAGCAGAAATGCTGGCTGCAGAGGATGTCTGAGAAATAGTAAAGAAGAGGTCTAAGTGTTACACAAATCCCAATACAAATAGACGAACATGTAAAGAAATTCTTTATATTCAATTAGGCATCTAGAAGGCATAATAAGACAAACAATAGATTAATGACAAACAAGGTTTCAAATGTTAAAAAAGGAAATATTCACAGTTCTGATGCAGTGTATTCACTTATCAGATTCATTTTTATGTTAATGTTCCTGTTTGGTAAAATCATTAAGTGGTTATTACTAAGTTTGATGGTTGTGATTGTCAGCTGTAAAGCTAATTTAAAGGAAAAAGGGTCCTTTTTTTTCAATCTGTGATTTTTGTCGAGATTATTGGATGTTATATAATTTATATATGGTGTTGATCAGGGGTGCTTCCACTTTTATTGTGTAATACTTTATTATTTGTGAGATATTAAACACATTTATTCCAATATTAGCCTTATTGTTTTTAGAATGAAAAGTTAATATGGCATCAATATACAGCTGTAGATTTGACAATTTTAAACACAGCTGCTGGGAGAAATTGAGCAAAAAGAGCAGCAAACTCATTGTGTATAAATAAAGACAGAGCGTAAATAGATGTGGCAAATTTGAAATGGGTCTGGCACAGTAATCAGCAGCCAAGCGAGACACCAATCACTCTTCCAGGATGGCAGCTGGGGCATGTCTAATGGTGCTTCTTATTTCCATTTCCACACTTCCAAATCCTGTCAGTTCCCTCATACACGTGGACAGCCATCACATTTCACAGTGTGTATCAGTCATAGAATACAGCCCTACATGGTTTATAAGCTAAGTGACACAGAATGAGAGGGAGTTAAATTTGATCATGTTGACTAAGGAAAAAAATCTAAATATAATAAATAAAGAAATAAACATAATTTGATTTCCTACATTTTGCAGCTGACAGAATACAAGACAGATCGTTTTTAAAGAAGGTTAAAGTGCAAAAATCTTAAAGTTTCTAATACAACATAGTGGAATAGTAAGAAAAGTATATTGATCTTATGTTTGGCCCAGCGATGGATTGGTGCCCTGTCCTGAGTGTATCTGCCCAGCGGCTGAAACGTTTTCCCCCGGATGCGCTTGGGAACCCCGACTCTTAAAGAGGATTAAGTGGAAGATTTATGTGTGTTGCATTTAAAATAAAAGCAATGTAGATACATTGCATTGCAAGCATGGTATGCCATGCAGGTTGTAGACGTGCTTTGTATTTATTTTGAATTACATTCAGCTTCATAACATTTACAATTGCCAATGCAGCTCTTGACAAAATAAACTGTACAGTTCTGATCTAAAGCTATTTCTAGCTTTCTCTCTTTTTACAAATGCCAAAAATTCTACTGACACACTGACTCATTACTAATTTCCCCACATCCCGAGTACCTACGAGGCTGAAACTTGGCATCATACGTTTGGTGGTTTGTTCGATATCGCCATCAAACACAAGACCCTACCCACCAGTGTCACATTAGGGTCTTTCTAATGACCTACAGATCTGAAACTCGGCTCCTTCATTCATTATAATGTCCTTGGGAAAACATGGTGCTGCTCACTTTCCTAAATTTGATGGTTTGTTCGATATCACCATTGAACACAAGACACATTCAATGACGAACACAACATCTCGGATGGATTGCGGTCTTCACGAGTATCTACAAAGCTAAGTCAGTGCTTATTATGTTCTTGGAAAAACTGATAAATTCACGCAAGAACGCATTTCAAACTTTTGTTATAAGGTTTTCCCCCATAGTGCAGCATGGGTATTACGCTAGTTTAATATATGATTTGATAATACTGTTCATCACAATGCCATTTTATTAAGCTTATTATATAAGCTCTAATTAAAAAAATATATCAGGTAGTAATATAAGAATAAAATGCCCAAAAAAGTTGCAAATCACTGATCGTTGTATAAAGCTAAACCACACATGCACTTTTACTATTAGTGGATTTATCATGAATCCACATAAATCATATGTTGTATGTATTTAAGCAGCCCTAATGTTATATATTTGAACTTAGTGATATAAGACAATACTAAGCTGGCTTTATCTTTAAAACCATTAAGTAAATACAAAGATCTAGAGACGGGGTTTTTTCATTTTGAAATGCATGTTGTGGATTTTGCCAACTTCTATCTTATCAAAAAATCCTGAAGAGCAAAGCCCATGTTCAATATTATCTCAATAAATGTGTGCCCACAAACTGAGAAAGGAAATTAGACAGCAAACAAAATGAACAAACTTGATTGATTATACACTAATGAAAAATACAATGACCGAATGACATGGCCTTACTCACTGAAGCATCAGTTCATCACAGCATCCTTTATCATTGACCTAGTGTTCAGCTGTGTACAGCATAGTACAAGTCCCCACAACATGATGCAATTACATGGTAAATTATCATCAATCAAAGCATTTCTGAATTACGTACGTAACATGCATGACTTTTCATATTTAGACCTACAAAAAAAAGTCATAGAATTTTGAAAAATACAAGCACATTTAGTCACTGATCTTGAAGTGATCTTGGAATTAAACCTTCGGAGTCAAAAGAAGATCTCAAATGATTCAATTTTCTTAAATTATTCCCTGCATTCAATAATGCAAAAGATTCTGCAGTCCTTAATTAGGTAAATTAGTATGATAGAAAAAAGGGAAAGGAAACTAGAGAGCTAAGGGGATACATTTCACCTTGGCATAAAGGGTGGAAGAAACACTTAATTCTAGTTTTAAGTAATTTAAGAATGAATACATGTATCAAGTCTCTTAACTTTCATTTACATAATTAATTGTAGAAAAGTGTCATGGCTGAAATGATTCCTTAATATCCAGCACTGTACACAAGCATTGTCTGGTTAATTTTAATGATAAAATGTAATCATTATTAGTGCAGTGTGTTGCTCGGTAGACAGCAACCCAAATAATAAAGTTACCATTCAGTAATGGTTTATTGATTTATTTCGTTGAAGGTCATTTACAGGGGTGCTTGCCTCCATGCTTCACAGTGGTGCTTATAAATGGTAAATGAATAAAAGTAATGTACTCACAGGTATGCAAACTAATTCCAATAATCTGTTTGGGTCAGAAGCTATTTTCTAAGAGGTGGACCAGTCACTGACTGATAATCTAATGCATACTTCATAATTCAAATAATATAGATAAACAGACATGGGTCAAGGCCATGGTTACTAAGAAACAAGGGTTATGTTTAAGGAAGAAACTACATAAAAATATGTAGTCAAGATATATTTTCAAAACCAAAGGAATGCTGAAACACACCTATCAATCATTAAGTAAATGAATAATGAGGGGGTGAATAATGAAGGATGGAACATTAAGCATGAACTCTAAAGGATAATATAGAAAAATTGTAAAACTTTATATAAATCATAGAGCAAAATTAACATTTATCAAACTGGTGTTAATTAAACTGCACATAAACATCTATATATGTAAAAGACTAAGTCCCCAAACCATGAGATACGCGACAAAGCCCCATCCCCCTGTTCCCTGATGGAGCCACACCCCTTTTTGATTCCCAATAAGCCGCCCCTGCACATGAAACAACAATTCCTGTTATATAAATTCCTGAATCAGGTAACTGTCATTTGATCAGTAAAAATGTCATCGACTAAACTGTTGCTCAACATGGCTGTAATCTTTGTTTGCAAACATTGGGATACCTTTAGACACATGCTATCCATTGTTTTTGTTAAAGAGTCCTACAGTCCACTCAAAAATACACGGACTATATAAATACTTTCGGAGTTCAAGGGGGCAAGGCAGAAATACAAACCGCAACGTCATACTGGGGAAGGGCTCAATTGTGCAATGTACTTTATACTGCAGGCAGTCTGGTTAGTATTTAAACAGCTAAATAAAAAAATTTGGACAGCTATGTATTCAAAAATATTAAGTTGGACTGACTGCAAATAGCCTGTGACAGACAACTGCACAAAACCAACTGAGAGAACAAACAAGTCCATTTTAAATTTACTGAAGAAGTTAAGGTTGTGAGGATTTTCCAACTCTGTAGTGGCTTGTAAAATAATAAATGCAAAGAATTAAGAAAGGGTGCTTTCAGTTGGGACAGAGAAAAATGTGCTAAGGCAAATGTTTGAAGAGTACAAAGAAGACATTACAGACTTTAATTAAACACATTAAAATGCTGGTTACAGAATTATTAAGCGCAGAAGTGTCTGCCACCAAAAACTCAATGTTTTGCTTGGCAGTCACGCCAAACAAGTTGAGTGCATATCAATGAAATCGATCCAGGAATTTGCAAAGAGGGTAAAGTCAATGTTAAAGTATATACAGTTCTTTTTGATTTATATTGCTGTGGGTACATATGAAATCTCATAAGCGTCACAAAAATCCGACCTATATGGCAGTTTATCAGAAGGAATCCTCTTCTGAAAAAATGCAGCGCCAATATCCTAATGCGCTAATGCACAGGATTTATGGAATAATGGCAGCATGTCATGAGGATGTTTTAGTGAGAGCATATACTTTTGAGCTTTTGATAATTAAAACAATATATTTAGGATTAAAGTATCAGTTTGTAAAATTAGATGTATCTAGTGGTGAGGCAGGTCTACAGGTTGCAACCAAATAAAATATGCTTCATCTGACCAACATGGCAGCCACACTGATTCAATGCTTTGTTGAGCAGCAGCAACCAATGTGGCAACCTTATAGTGTCCTTTAGCAGCCGGGAGCTAATGATTATAGGTTACAGGTGATAATACACTTAAGAAAATGTAATTATTAATACTTTCTATTCCAATTTTGCTAATAGCGCCTGTTAAACTCTACACAACGCACCTTTAACACTGCAATTGCCACTTGTAATTTTCTAAATCAAATCAAGTCTTACACTATTCATCCATTCCCCGAAGTTCCATGGTTATTAATGAAAGAAAGACTTTATATACAGACCACACAAAGACTTTTAGAAATCCATTAAAATCCCTACTGAGGTCATCAGGCAAGGATTTACTCCCAAGCTATTATTTATCTCCAAATTGCAATTAACAGAGATCAAGGCAGAGCCCTTCCTTTGCCTGCTAATGCAATCTATTTAAAACTTGACTTGTGTGACCATGAGAGACAGATGTCTACAGGCAAGACAGTAACATGTTTTAACCAGATATGTACTCTTATGTGCCCCAGCTTTTTCTCCTATAGGCTATTTTCCTGTATTTCTTAATGACAATCACAAGTGTGCACATAACCTTATAGTTCTGTGATAATTTTAGCTTTAATTCTGGGTAAGGGTTCAAGAGAGGGATTAAAAAAAAAAAAGAAACAATGAAGAATGGGGGAGGGTGGGACACCAACAGAGAGACTCGATCGGTGTGTTGAACTCTAGTGACTAACATCATTGTTTGGCCCTCTTTCAATCACAAATCTCTTTATAATTAAACCAGGGATTGCAGGCTCCTGAAGTCCTCTCTGTGTCACCTTCCTAAAGTAATTAACATTATCATTTTTTTGTGGTTTGTGTGTATGTGTGGGGGTAGATATTGGTAACTGGGTGTATGTTTTAGAAATATGTAGCATGGAACACGTTAGGAAAGTCCCATTTTATGCTAATTAACCATTGATTTGTTTGGAATACAACATTGGGATTAATATCAATAGCTTTTAATCAGTTGGTCCAGTAATCTTATATACACCACTTTAAAAAAAATAATTGGGAATTCCCCTCATTCATTGAATTTACAGGTTTAATCCAGTCCCATTTTCATGTGTGTATATAATGAAATCCATACCAAAGACCACTACCACAAAATAAAATAGAAAAAAAAAACTGCATACCAGACTCTCTTATTCAGCGTTTAACCTCAAAAATACTTTTAAAGATGAAAGAGTCTGTTCTTTGCATCATAGATACACTTCAACTATGAGAATCAAAATGAGAACATACTTCGTCTTGATGTCACCATCATGTATGTTAATGAATATGTCTGAAAAGTATACACTTCTGCCTGTTGAGAAAGTATGTAAGCAGGTCAGTGCCTTGGAAGCGAGATGAGAAAAGAAATGGATCAGGACAGTTGTCTCGAAGCGTACTCAGTCAGAGATCTCTATTAATATTTAAAAGTATTTAATAAAGAATTTCATACTGTATTTAAGTAGTATACTGGACTGGCAGTACGCACAGACATGTTTTCAGATCTCTTTTTACTTTATCCCCACTAAACATGTCAGGGGATGAGCTATTGTACCTATCTTTACTGAAAGAGCATTTAAAATATAAATTTTTTACAAGCAGCCTTGAGTGAAGTTTGAACAAAGTGAAGGTATCGTTAAAATTATAAATAATGTCGCGTGAACAGGAAAAGCAACGTCCCTCAATCATAGTTACAGCCTTGGGGGAACCTTGGTTTTTGGAAAACCACTGGCGTTGGAGCATATAGTAAAAGGTTAGATGTATGTCATCAAGCAATAAAAAGGTATGATTTATTTAAGACAGACATAACATTGCGTGTTTCTTAAAGAAACTACTGTAGCAAACATAAATAATAATAATTAACATATATGATTGAATTTTTAAAAAGGTAGGTAAATCTTTATATTTCTTAAAAGGGAGGGGGGGTAAAAATGGTCAGTGGTTAGGGTTCTGGACTATCATTCAGAAGTCGGTGGGTTCAAATCCCAGGTCTACTGAAGTTACCAATGTGGGTTCTTAAGCTAGACCATTAACTTTCAGTGCTCCAGGGCTGCTGTATAAACTTTGTGTTTTGATCCCAATTAAGTGGGGATACTTGTGCGTCCCTGTGGATAAAAGCAACTTCTAAATAACCAAATGAAATTGTAATGTAAATGTAATGTAAATGAATCATCTTTATAAAAGGTTTAGCGACATCACAAGGCTAACACTAACTTGTGAGCTGTATTAAGTTTTGTAAAGTGCTGATATAGCCATTTTTTTCTTGTAAGACTTGTAAATGCTAAATTCTGGTCAGATTCCAAGTTTTACTGTAAAATATGCAAACACATCCTATAGGATAAACATACTTCAGCACATTTTAATGCTCAGTTACATTTCAGTCTTTTTTTTACATTAGTGCAGGAAAAAAAAAAAAAACATTATACACTTTCCCATTCTGGCTACAATTTAAACTTCTCTTCATCCCTAAAGAGGCCTGTTTCGGAATTGTTGCTGAGCAGTCAGGTTGTGAGGAATAAGTACAAAAGTTATGGATTAAACTGTGTAACCTGGCCAGCACCAGCACATTAAGGCAAATCTAAAAATCTTTATCAAGCTTCTTGGCAGTAAATAAGATTCATCTCTAAATAATACATAACTAGCGCCAGGCTGGGGAATTGGTTTCAAACAGGAGATTAATAGACAGGAGGTAGAGGAAGCAAGGAAGCAGAATATTCATATTCAAATGCACGAAACATTCGGAGTAATTAAACACAAATCATGGACCTACACAAGGAAGGAAACTACATCAGATTACTAACAAACAAAAGCACAAGTTGGCTGTCTGTAAAAGCTGCATCATCAGATCCAAACATTAAAGAAACTATAAACTGCTCTAAATTTAAAAGATGTAGATTTGATATTTTGATATTTTTTTACAGATCAATATCGTTCTTCTCGGTTTTAATTCTTATATCTTGCTTTTCAATATTCATTCTATCGTATTACTGTACAAATAGAGGTAGCTTTAATAATCCAACCTGTTATTTACCTCAAATAGACTCACAAATGGGAGCATATCCAAAAAAAAATTTATTTTTATATTCATCCTATGACCTTTTTAAGACTTGCCCTCACAGAAATCTCAAACATAGATTATATATCCAAATAGATATAAACAATCCCAATATATCAAAAAGGAAACCAATTTGGCATATTCTATTAAAATATGAATAGTTGAAAGTAATACAATCTTAAACAAAGTACTTTTACATGGGGATGGTAGCTTGGTAGTTGGAGTTAAAGCTATTAATATAAAGGTTGTGGGTTCAAATCCCAGGTCTACTTGAGCAAGATATTATACCCTTATAGCTCCATGGGTACTCTTTAATACCAAACCTGTGTTCGGACCCAAACTATTAGGTTGGGATACTTGAAAGGCATTGTAGATAAAACGGTTTGATAAATAATATTGTAATGTTTTACAAATTAATTCTGCCAATAACACACTCCTGTCACGTTTAGGCCACCAGCCAGACGATTGTAAAATGATAAGGTCTCTAAAAATTAACACTTTGGAGAATGCAGCCAGCCCCAATTAGGTTCAAAATTCAAGAGAAGTGAAGATGTCTTAAAGAAATGATCTCTTTTTGCTTACAGGCTCTCCCTGATCTGTCTCCTTATCTCCATTTGTTTTTTAAATTTTATAACTAAGCAAATAACTGTATAGTACACAATCTCTGTCCTGCTTAAACCAGCATGAATTTGCCAAGTGTAGGATTTATTTTGCTGTTGCTTTAATTATACAATGGCTAAAATGCTCAAATGATCAGAAATCAATTTCTTGAAAATTTTGAATAATTAGAGCGCATTGCTGTTGCTGTGGTCTAGATACATCTAAGCGCCGCCTTGTAAGTCCATATAAACACTTCAACAGTTAACCCGTTGACGTGACCACAAATAAGAGAGGGGAATTAAAAAAAAATAAAAAAAAATTGCCAGGCCTAATCGAGCCCCCTATTGATGACACCAACTCTAATAAAGTAAACCACTTATTTGTGAAAACAGTAATTCCTCATGTCACCTTTACCAGGACTTTAAAAAATATATATAAACCTGGTAAAGGAATGAAAATCATGTCAAAAAATATGTAAAATGTTACTTCATTTAAATTTGTCAGCGAGCAGTAAATAATTAAATGTTAAATAAATAAAAAAATAATGTTTACTTTGTATGTGTTGTTGCATGTTTTTTTTTACTTGTTAAGTTTTTGTACACTAAAATACCAAAGCTGCACTCTTATGCTCATGTGCGTCCACTGTGCATTGTAAAACATTAATGGCTGACATTTAGAAACAGATTGATTTTTTTTTTTCACACAGTCAGTATGTGGTTTTGTCCATGTTTTCTTCTTAATCTGCAATTCCTTGTTTGCAAGAAGTCAGACTTGGAAAAGCATGATGCAAAGGTCAGTAGTAATCTACAACATTGATAAGGAACAATTTGATGCATGAGAGAAACAAAACTAAACCAAATGGTAAATACTTTACAGGTTTACTTTTAATTATCTCAGAGCAGTCATGCACAGCACAATAAAAGATTTTAAAATTGTACTTTTAGATAGTAAAGTCCAACATCATCAAAAAAAAGCATGGATTTGAAAACATATGTCTTTTAAAAATTCACGCTCTGCAGATTTACCTGAATGTTAACCTGTTATGAATTAAGGACAAGTCCATTGTGCTTACCCATCTTTTACTCACTGGGTATTAAAATGAGATCCAAAAGTGTTAATTAAATGAACCAATTAGTTGAAAAATGTAATAATTTAGTGATAAACAGATATGAAAATTTACTATTCTATGTAAAATCTACTTCTTAAGGGATAAGATAAGATAAGCCTTTATTAGTTCCACAATAGGGAAATTCACAAGTTGGTAGTTGGGTCAGGCATCTGTGCTTGCCAATGAAACTTGTTTACTTGTTTTTGTAGATTACTTGGCTGCCAACAGTTGGAGCAAGATAAGTTTAAAAAAAAGTCTTCACTGCTAAAAATCCAGCCAAATTTAATCCTACAAGAATGTTATACCTTCTTCATTTACTTTTTTTGCCAAAAGCAAAGCGGCTGGTTTAAATACCTTTGTGTTTTACCCGCAACAGAGAAAAAATGAACAAGTTATTTTATAACTTGAAAATAAACAAGTTATTTTATCTATCTACATATTGTTATCCAAAAGTAGTAGACAAATTTAGAAATAGCAATGTATTTGGGTGGATGGATGATTGTTGTATGCTTTGGTAAGAACTATTTACTATCTAAAATAAAACATATTTTTTTAATTAAAAGTGTTAATAGGTAACACAATATTCGGTAATGCTTTTTACCTTATAAAAGTTTACTTATACAAGTTTATAAAGTATTCATAAGGCTTAGTAATACATGTCATGAGCATTTGTTCATATCTACAGATGTACATTGCCACACTTACAAAGTGTTATAAGATATCATAAGGTTTTATACCCTACACAAAGTAGCATAATGCATTACAAATCATATATTTACCTGTTCATTAACGTATTACTGAGACCAGTGTCATCAAGCCTTTACCTGTTTGTGTTTATTGAGTGCTTTTCCTGAAAATGACTTTATAAGGGCTCATAACTATCCATAAAAGCTTACACTTTACCCGAATCTGGTATTCATAAACCATTATAAACACATTCATAAAGCTTTATAAAGTATTCATAGTGTTTTATAATACTGGTTATAAACCTTTGTTAATGTCCATAACCACACTCATAGTGTTATGCCATAAGTACATGCCATAAGGCTGTATATATG
>JAOUQT010309187.1:0-15182 GCA_025769995.1 Xyliphius kryptos | reverse complement strand
CAATTTAGCCATGAAACCTCCCACACTAAAACGACAGTTGTTTCAGTTTCATTGTAGATATGTCAATAAATGAATAAATGTAATGACGTGAAAATGGCTGTACAACAACTGGATCTGCAGAGAATAATGTCAGAAAACAGCACATCTATTGTGCATGTGTATAGTCATACATGAAAAATCTGCCATTTACAAAAATATTTGATGGACAAACTGGTCTATCTGTGTGCCATCGCATCTCTATCAGGCAGAATTTTGTGGAGTGCCTTCTGAAACTAGTTCTTCCTAATTTCTCTGAAACTTAGCACATTTGCACAGAGTTGACATTTAAAGACACAAGCTCTGCCCTATAACGATACTGGTATATGGAAGCATCTTGTATACAACTGTCAACATGTTTTGGAGATCAATTATTATATGCTGACACTATTTATGCTTAATTATTACATACGTAGTAAAATATGTAAGAATATGCAAATTAGACCCCATGTAAAAGATAATGAATTAATGTTGGGTTGGGCTAAAAGATAAATTTTAAGTTTGTAAGTTTGAAAAAGGTACACAAGAAAGTGAAAGTTGGTCTTTAACCCAACTGCTTAAGAATGATCAGAATTTTTCTATCTTGTAAGAAAATCCAAATCCATTTCCACAAAGCAGCATAATAATTGTAATGTTGACCAGACAAACAAACCAGTACACTGACCATTACACAGCTATGGAGCCTCATATGCAGTAAGCTGTGATGCCCTGTGTTCTGACACTGCTCAGTCGCAATAGCACTTCTGTGGGCTTAGACCATGCAGGCTAGTATGTCCATACAGGCAGGATTCCAGACATGTGGACCATATTGGTGCACTTTACATTTGAACATACACATTTTATACATATCTTTGCACGCAGGCACACACACACACGCACACGCACACGCACACACACACACACACACACACACACACACACACACACACACACACACACCAATCAGCCAGTAGAGGCAGGCATGCATGCATAAAGCATGCGGATTGTTATTTCAGACTCTTCCTTCTAACCATGTGCTCCTCACCTGAAAGCCAAAATGGCAGTGGCCTGAAATATCCGTGCAGCTCTGTCTTTTATCTCATGATTGCTTATAAAAAGCTCTTTATGCGCATTTCTTTTTTAATTAGAAATGTTTCTTTAATGAATTATGAAGAACTATCTATCAAATGTGAAAAGTGCAATTAAACATTTAGCAAAAAAGAGACAATGTACTCGCACACATTTCTTTTAAAGACTGCTCTCATCCAGATCACATCAGATACAGCAGACAATTCACATTAGGCCTTAATTATTTCTGTATGCAAATAATACAAATGTGACACCACATCAGTCTTCCTGTTTCCTCCATTGTGCATCTGCTTTTGAATGATGGAAGATTCCATTGAACATTAACCATTTAGTAACCTGCCTTGAGCCACTGAGCAGTCTGGCTGACACGATTAGCAGAACAAAAAGCTAACTGATAAGAGCTCAGTTTTCCTCTAATCTACCCTCCAGTTCTTACTCATCCGCCCTATAATCCTCTTGTACTCATGAACAATAGTGAACACAGACAGGCCTGCTTTACCAGAGGGGTGTATTTCTGTGTAAAAAGGCCTGTAGCTACATACTGTATTACAACAAATAGCAAGAAATACCGGACTCTACAGCCGATATCAGCTTTCTTTTTTTCATTCCAAGTTCGGTTTTGTGTTCTTCCTCAAAAAATATACAATCACTTCCTAAATCATGTTTTGCCAGGGTTTGACATTACAAAACCAGTCAGCACCTTTGCCATGTTTTTTTCAGAACTATTAAGCT
The DNA here is from genome assembly GCA_025769995.1 of Xyliphius kryptos. Classification (NCBI taxonomy): domain Eukaryota; kingdom Metazoa; phylum Chordata; class Actinopteri; order Siluriformes; family Aspredinidae; genus Xyliphius; species Xyliphius kryptos. The sequence goes on along the minus strand of JAOUQT010309187.1, from coordinate 13,346 downwards.
AGCAGCAACTAAAATACATTTTTAAATTGCATTTTAATGAAAGATGCATATACTTTTGATTTTTTTTAAGTTGAATTACATCTATAAATAAAATCTATTTACAGGCATAGAATGGAATCAGATGCATTTCTGTAAGAGCAGTTTGATGGAGCGGGAGGAATTACTCCAGATCATTTTCATTTATTAATTACAAGCTAGTGACAAAAGAATGAGGTTGTAAATACTAATGGCCAAAATGAGTTTCCTCCGCAGTGACTGGGCTTTTCCTTAGATTAAGGACATTGGTCAATCGAAAGTGGCCGGGAGCACCTCCACGTTGAGAGGAACCATAGAGGATTAAGGCATCTGATTCGAATAATTTCTGGACACCACCCTGGTAAGGTGTTCCGGGCATTTTTACTCAAACAACTAGTAGAAGTAGCAAGGGATGGGGATGTTTGGGCCCCTTTACTAAAGCCGCATATTAAAGTCATCTGTGCAGTGAAACACACATATACACACACAAGTGACGTGAGCACACGTGCCCAGAGCAGTGGGGAGCCCTGTATACAGCACCTGGGGAGCAACTTGTAGGTGTCCTATTAGATGCCTTGCCCAAGGGCACTTCAGCCATAGTACTTGGTGGAACCAGGAATCGAAAAAGAGACCAAACGCAAGGCTGCATCCTTAACACCCAGGGTCCTTTCTCTAACCTTTTGTCTCGTTTAATATTTATCCAATTAAAAGTGAGTATAATCCATGTTACATCCACAGAGATCATAGGAATCTCTTAAATTAGTTGAATCTCTTTGAATATGCTAAGTTGTATTCTGCCAAACTATACATCTATGTATGTATGATAACAATGTTCTGTCAACAGTATGGGAACCAAAATAAAAAAAAAAAAAAAAATTGCAAAATGCAAAGAATAAGAAAAAAGGTCAAAAGTTTTGTTATTGTTATTTTCCAACCGAGCATGAACAACCAATGCAAATCATGTGGGGTGGGCGGCCTCTAATAAAAAGCAAACATGAGAACCTCCATGTACAACATTATATGAAATTATTTCCACATATGCAAATATTTAAAAACAAATATAAAGTAATGTGGGGACAGAACCATGCAAGGTCATCATGGTAGTGCACATTTCAGCACAGGTCAAAGAACCCATCAGTGATCTTTCACGCAGCAAGTTGTGCATACATGTAGAATTGCAGTGTTCTGAGTCAGCTGTGCACATTTGGAGAGACAGAATTGTCTTGCAAATGTTTCCCATGCTGATCAACTTTCTCATCTCCTGGCTGTTGTGTTGCTATCTTGCCAACTATGAGCTGATTGGTAAAGATATATGCAATCCTAGTTACTTTATAGCCCTCGGGGGTAGATCCACCTGCTTGCCAAATGCCAGACACAGAACTGGCATCATGTACCAGACTCATTTTTTTTTGTCTGTCCAGAAGTCTTTGCCTCGTGTTAAACCTCCTGTATACTGGAGCGACCCAGTTTCGAAGCATTGCCTCTGAGACATTAACGTTTCCCTTTGAAGATGTGTCGGCCTGCGCAGCATGACATCCCCATTACAGTGCAAAAGAGAGAGGAAGAAAGGAGCAGAAATGCTCGCTGAAGACTGAAGAAGAGCACCAGCTGCTTGAGAATATGTCTCATATGTCTGGATCATAGGCAATATTGAGTGAGTGAGCAGTAAGTGCCTCGCTAGAGCGTTTAATTATTCTCTGCAGTTAATTTTTTTTTATTCCACAGAAATGTAGATACAAAATATTTAACTATATAATAATCCCAGATAAATAGGATAATTCTTATATTTTTACAACCTACACTATTACACCTCTTGATTCACTTTATGTTTGATTCCATTCCATAATTAATTTTTTTTTGTTGCACAACCTAACCCTCCTGTACATAGTAGTTCAGTTAGTTTACTTGAAATTTTCTTTTGTATTTTCTTTTACATTTCAAATTTTCCTAATTGCACATCTTTTAACTCTTGTACATAACAGTTCACATTTTAATTTTGTACATTTTAAAGTAGTCTGTGGGCGGCACGATGGCTTAGTGGTTGACATGTTGGCCTCTCAGCACGGAGATTCCCGGTTTGAATCCCAATCTGTGTGGAGTTTCCATGTTCTCCCTGTGTCGGTGTGGGTTTCCTCCCACAGTCCAAAAACATGGATTTAACATAAATTGGCTGCTCTAAATTGCCTCTATAGCCTGTGTGTGTGGGGGGGTAAGTGTGTGTCCAGTAATGGATTGGCGCACTGTCCTGGGTGTATTTGCCCAGCACCCGAGACGTTCTCCCCTAGCTGGGCGACCCTCGTAGAGGATTAAGCGGAGATAATGAATGAATGAAATTACTCTGTAAAATTGATTTGTATATGTGCGCTACAGTTTTAAACTTAACTCTTCTACTCTTTTAAAATGTTTAATTAAATATGATTTGGATTTGATTAAATGAATCAGAAATAGTCATTTGTCATAAATGTCCCATTTTACTAGATACACCACATATTTTCAAGATTCTTTTGTTGGAACTACTGATATAACATTCACTTATGCACTATAATGTATGAAGTTCTGTGGATACTGTGTGCTGAGTGCAACACTGAGGATTAGGAAAAGCAGGATCTGGCAGTTAAACTGGCAAGAACAATCCTGGCTCATTTTCCACAGAGGAGAAAGTGTGTCAGATTTTGCATGTTTAATTAGAGACGGGATTTAGTCTCGGAAAGATTCCTTGGTGGCGAGAACAGAGGATAAGGCAGTAGCAATGTGGTGTGTGCTGATGTCGTTGGAATGCTGTCTGACTATAACTTGGTGTCCCCTCAATCCAAGTTTGTCTTTAAGTGTATGCAGTCTATATAGATGTGTTTCTGCAGATGTTCACTATTTGTCCTACAAGCTGCACATGTTTAGTGTGTTTCTTTGGCTCTGCCAGCCTGTTCTCACACTGTGCAGACACAGATCATAAACTGGAAGGACACAGTGAACAGCTGCCTAGGATTCAGGACAGAAAGCCTAGTTTAAGGCAATCATGCTGTTAGGACAAACTGTGCAGCCCTGGAGGATGTTTGGCAACCGACCGACCAAAGAGTTTTCCCTAAGAAAGTTGCTGAGGCTAATGTCTTTTATGTTTGAAGCTTGCATTTTAAAGCTTTTACTAAACACTGTTTCCTGATTTCACACTCTTTATGTTCAAACTCTTACCCACCCACATCCATCTACTCATTCCGCCTGTCTTATCTAAAAAAAAAACACCTGCCTTCAGTTTGGGCCCTGTATCATTACCAGATATGATAAGATTTCAAAAACGATGCATGACGGAATTGAAAAGATCCTTACTTTCCTATGAACTCAGCACTAAAGGGCCACAATTGGGAGAGATATAAAAAGAAAAAAGTAAAGTAGGGCAGAGTACCAGAGCAGAATAACAATGCCACTAATTACCAAAAAGAAATCAAAACAGTAAACAGGCGAAAAAAGCCTCAACCCACATCAGGTCTGTTTATAGTTTTGACACGAAACTTGATTTTCCCACTCACAATGGGTAGGCTCAAGATGGTCTTTCACATTCGTGAGAACTGACAAACTAACTGAAGGGTCAGGACAGGAATAGATAAACGTGGGAAAGTAACTAAAGCTCATAGAATCTTCAACTTGCCAAAGAATTATTCCTGCAGTTGAACTGCTGTATCTTTCTGTTCTTCTCGAGTTATAAATGATCATGTTCTGCAATTACTTTAAAAAGTTTAGTTGCATTGGGGAAAAAATGTCTGATAAAAGAACAAATTTTCATGTAAACCACATCTGCTCTGGGTTTGGATAATTGATTCAGTGTGTTACCAACTCAACTGACCACAACAGTAGTAAAGTGTTGCTGGGCAGATAAATGAAACACTGTATTGTATATGCAACAGTCAGAGATTTATGATGGGGCTAACGTAAAACATCCATGCTGTATTAATAACGGTCATGGGAATCGGGTTGAATATTTAGTGAGAACTGCAGTAACTTTTTTAAATGTATTGTTCCAGCCATAAAAGATTACAGAGAACGACCTCTCTGCATACATACATATTATTCATAAACCTTGTTAGCAGTTTGGATTCCATACGCTGTAGGCAGAAAGAAATCATGACATGTGATTTAGGGGTCAGTATACATGTCTGCCACTCCACTGACACACATTCAACAGAGCCAGCATTGATTTATTGGGTCCTGCCTTTGAATAAGGGTAAAATATATAAACTGAAAAGTTTATCTAGGACACTCTGTTTTCACTTATAATACACAATAATATGATATGTTTCATGCTATTACATAACTTCTCTATATCTTAGATCTAATTTAAATGTAAGATACTGAAAATGTTATACTTAACATTATACTAAAAATCTGTGATGATTAAAGTTGGTCACTTAGCAGACGCTTTTATCCAAAGCAACTTACAAGCATCCTAACTTGATGGCTGCGGTCAGAACACAGGGTTTATACAGGACTCTGGAGCAATGAGGGTTAAGGGTCTTGCTCAAGGACCCACATTGGTAACTTCAGTGGACCTGGGCCTGAACCCTCAACCTTCAGATTGATAGCCCATCAGCCTAGTTACAGTAAGGATGAGCTTTAAAGGACACAATGCATGAACATCATGACACTTAGGTAAGGTTCTCGCTTTCCTAAATTTAATTGTTTCTATCGGCATCAAATGCAACACATCGGATGGATCGCGAGTGGCTACAAAGCTGAAACCTCACTCTATAATCATATGGTCATTTTAAATACATAAACGCTGAAACCATTACTCATTCAAAAACAATTGCGTTTCAACTTTTAAGTTGTTATCAAGTTCTTCCCCTAAGCGCAGCATGGGTATTCTGCTAGTCTGTATATAAATCATCTCATTATTTCCACTTAAACCTACACTGGGGACTAGGGTTGCGTAAGGGGAGAAAGATACACCCATTACTGAGGTCCAATCCCTTGCTGAGCGCACACAATATATAGGTATATTATATAATTTAGGTATGTTTGAGATTCAAGATTGGGATTTAAACCTGGATCCCAAGCACTGAAGCATGAAAGTACTAACCACGTAGCCACTGTGCTGCCTGGTAATATATAAAAAAATGGAAACTCTCGTGAAGGACATGCAGACTCCACACCGAAATGACTACTGTAGGCCCCACTGGAAATTAAACCTGGGACCTTCTTGCTCTAGAAGGTTCATTAAATATGCAAACTGCTGAGTCACGATGTCACCCAATAATAATAATAATAATAATAATTATTATTATATTACTAATATTACCACCACTATTATTATTATAAAAATGCAACATTATGCAAAAAATTTATTTTTCTTTAAAAAAAATACTGCACTTTGTGTTGCTCACATGAAGACCTATGTGTGAAAAATATCAAAACAGGTTAGAGGTGAGTCAACATACATATTGTTCACCAAAATGACTGCTTATTAGTCATTGAGAATCTAAAAAACAACAGTTACATAAAAAAACATTTAATGTGGTAAATACAGTGCGTCATAGAAGCAGAAATCATATTGTTCCACCGAGGAAATCATGTCGGACACAATAAAGTGTTTTTTTTACACAATTTTACCAATGGAGTAATCCTTCTTCCCATCACTAGTCTATGCACTACTGCAAATGGCAATAGTATTAAAGTTATGTTTCAGGAACTGTAGATAAAAACAGAAAGTAAAATTTATTGAACAAGGTAATGTTTTTAACATCATACTGTTTTCTTTAAGACTTAGAGTCTTGGAATCTGGGGTCACTTCAGTTGATTAGGAAGAGGCTCAGCAACGTTATGTGGCAATCAAATTAAATACCTGAATGTACCAAATTATCAGATTATGCCATAACTGGGATTTTTTGTCTGCTTTAGGCGTTTCCTGGAAAGGATTAATCTTTCCTGTCCCCAATTCAGAAGTTTGACAGAAAATCTTTCTCTAGCTATGGGGTGGAGAGTGGTTTGTGTGTGCACATTTGTGATCCTGATGTTGGTTGAGAGAGCCTGGCTTACAACCCTCATTTAAGTTCATCCCAAATGTGTTTGATGGGGTTGAGGTAAAGACTTGTGCGCATTAAAGTTTTTACAAACCGAACTTACACCCCCCAAGTCTTAATGGACCCTGTTTGTGACCTAAAGTAAATTCAAAGCATGATAATATCCAAAATTCATGGATAGGTGCTTGTTTTTAAACACCTGTGGTAGTGGAGCTAAATGGAACACCTGAATTAATTAATTCATTCCTTTATTAGCTTTGGATTAATCTTCTAATAGGATCGTGGGGAGGGGAGGGGGGTTCCCCATGCCCATCGAGGGGAGAACAGTTTAGACGCTTGGCAAATAAACCCAGGGCAGAGTGCTGGACACACTAATACAGCCACACACAAATACTCACTATCTGGGCAATTTACAGCATTCAATTTACCTTGAATCCATGTCTGGACTGTTGGATTTAAACCGGTGAAAACACACAAGGACACAGGGAGAGTATAGAACTCCACCCAAATCTTGATTTTATATATATATAATATTGTACAAGCTTGTTACATGTTATTCCCCAATCCCCCCCAACCAATGTTATTCCCCCAAATTACCAGCCAGGAATTAAACCCAGGACCATCTTGCTGTGTGAGGTGGAGGCCTTAACCGCTGCTCCACCGCACTTACTGTATGTGCGTATTATAATAAAAATTGAAAGTGGTCCAGTAAACAGTAAGTTTGTCATTTTTAGTCTTAGCAACTATTACAGTTACTTCGGTCTGAAGTATTTTATTATTATTGGAGTTTGAACAGCAGCTGCAAAATACCCTATTGCATCTATAACAATGTTTTATTAGTATGTGACCACCAGCAATATATGTTCTCATAATCAACCATACCTTGATTCACTCTAAATAGTTTTGAACATTTCCAATCAGTTTAACATATTTTGGTGGAGCTGCTGTGTAAAAACAAAGATACTAAGATCAAAGTCCAGAAAAACAAAAGTAACCCCACTGCTCAGAAACACCGCATGATTGAAAGACTTCACCAGTTAAAGAAAAGCATTCCAAACACCTAAGCAACTTTAAGTATATAACCTGTTATTATAAGTCTTTTGAGTAAGGATATTTCAAAAGGGAGAAATTCACTATAAACCTCATGTACTGTATATTTTCAGTTCAGCAGCTTAGTTCACTTATTAGCATTTAAAAAATCCAGTACTACTTTATTTTATTCTTAAAACTCAAAAAAAAATATATATATATAATACTATGACTAATACTAAAATGCTAATGCTTATTAACTTGTGAGTGAAATCCGAATCATACTCCACATCCTACATATGACATTCATCAGTATTATGTAAATAATTGTAATAAAGGATGGCACGGTGGCTTAGTGGTACGTTCGTCTCCCAGCATTCATCGCTGAGGATTCCTGCTTCAAATCCCGATCTGGGTGGAGTTTCCATGTTCTCCTCGTGTCCGCGAGGGTTTCCTCCCACAGTCCATAAACATGGATTAAAGGTAAATCCGCTGGGCTAAATTGTCCCCATAGTCTGTGTGTGTGTACCTCGTAAAGTCAGGAAGGGCAACCGGCGTAAAACACTTTGCCAATTCTAATATGCGTGTTAATCGCTGTGGAGACCCCTGGATAATAAAGAGTAAAAGCTGAAAGAAGAACAAGAAGGAGAAATAAATGTAGTCAAAATAAGGTACCAAACCTTAGATGTAGTGAGTAAAAACTAAAGTTGTTTTATGTGAAATGTAGAGAGTAGAAATAAAAAGTGTTAAGTGACAGAAATACTTAAGTAAAGTACAAAAAAAACTACTTAAGTACAGTAAAAAAGTACATTTACTTCCATACTTGCCACCTCTGATTGGCACGCTGTCCTGGGTGTATCTGCCCAGCGCCTGAAACATTCTCCCCTGAATGGGCATGGGGAACCCCCACGACTTTAGGCCATAGCATAGGATTAAGTAGAACATGATGGGATATAACTGAAAGCATAAGTTCAAACACTGTGAGCCCCGAGGGCATGAGATGATCACATCTTTATAGTTGTACCATTAAAACGATAGATGTTGGCCTCGAATTGGATGAGTGTTGACATTCTTTAGCCATGTAGTGTGTATTTCATACATAAATAACTGAAAGCACAGAAAACAGAACAGAGCTTTTAAAACATTGAGTATTAAACAGGCTTCTCTGTGAACACATCTTCCACTCACAGACCCACTGTTTCAGGGTCGTGTGTGTGCAAGTGTGAAGGAGTTGACAGGAGTTTGGCCCCCATATTCTGACTCACTCACACTCTTCTAGAGTTACAAAACAGTCCATCAGAGGCTGGTTACTCATAACTTTGCAACTTTATCATTTTTAGTTCTGTTTTAGAAACCTGGAGGTATAAGTTACATCGCCTGGATCCAAAAGTATTTAAAATGCCATTTTAGACTGTTCTATTCAGAACATCCAATCATGCTGCATAAAGGGGTCGGGGTGGGGGGCTAATCTCACCAGGTCTATCTTCATAAGCCACTGTGGATCTGTGCAGCTTAGCCAGCATTGCCATGCTTTTTGTAAACAGAACTGCCGTGATTGTCCACTGCAAACCTCGACACGATATGACATGTATTAACGTTAAAGCACATTTAGTGCCGGTCCTTTTATACACAACCCCATTTAACCCACACACACACACACACACACATGCACACATCCCATCTGCTCCAAAGCATCTAATCAGCTTATCGCTATACAACCCCCCAGCATGTGGGTGAGTGTGTCAGACTCTGACATATATTTACTACAGCTGGTTCCTGTGAGCTTCCTGTCTGTACTGGGGGCATGTACTGTATATATTAACACCCACATCATTCCCTTCATGCTAGAGAATAATTTATAAAAGCAACTCTGACTTACAATAAAATCAACATTCATTTACAGTAATATTAACGTAATGGGCGGCATGGTAGCGTAGTGGTTAGCACATTCGCCTATCAGCACTGGAGATCCAGGTTTGACTCCTAATCTGAGTGGAGTTTTCATGTTCTCCCTGTGTAAGTGTGGGCTTTTTCCAGATTTTTTTATTTTTTGGTTTCCTCCCACAGTCCAAAAACATAGATTCAAGGAACACTGGCTGCTCTAAATTGCTCCTATATAGTGTGTGTCTGAGTAAGTGCGTGTGTACCCAGCAATGGATTGGCACTCTATCCTGGGTGTATCTGACCAACACCCCTAATGTTCTCCCCTGGATGGGCATGAGAAACCCCCGCAATCCTAGTTCCTATTATAGGATCAAGATGAAGATAATGAGATGAGATTTGCATATTATACAGAACACATACTATTTGTGGCTACATTCAAATGATCATCAAAACAGACTGTTTTTAAAAGGATAAGATAGAGTGTGCTGTGGGTTAAACTAGATTATAAAACATGTCGCTATGGTCCTTAAACCTGGCTGATCTGTTCAGTTATTACACTATTGACAATAATGCACACCTTTAACAGCTTTACATTCGTATCAACGTGCCAGGTTATTTTTTAATAATATTGGAAGCAAGGAAATAAGATGTCAGTAACTGAAGTTGAATTTATGGAAGTGAATCATCAGTGCATCATACTGCGTCAAACTCGACTGAACAAAAATGCTAGAGCAACATGCTTGCAAGCGACGAACAACAAAAACAAAACTAGCAAAGAAACCAGCTCACCAGCAAAGAACTGTGAGAATATTTCTGTTTTCAGATGAGAACTGAGACCGTATTCTGTTACCTAAGAAATCATGTTCCCAAAATCCGGATTAGATTACAGCACCGAAGATCAGTTTATTAATAATTTTGTATTAAATAAACCCATTTATGAATTATACTTATACTATTTTTTTATTACAGTGTTTTTATAACTGATTCATAAAAGCAACAACGCACTCAGGCTGTGCATTACTGTGAATAAACCGTGGGAAAGCTCTGCATTGCATCGTGCCGAACAACACCGCTTTCCTGTGATTTATTCACAATAATGCACGTCCTCACACGTCTTATTGCTTCAGTAAAAAATTAATTCAATAGTCACAAAACTGCAGTTTAAAAGGTTAAAGTAATTATTTATTCACTTATTATTTTCCGTGAGGGGGTTTCCCATGGCTATTCAGATGAGAAAGTTTTGGGCCCTGGGCAAATACATCCAGGACAGGGCGCCAATCCAATGCTGGGCACACACTCACTAACACACACACACAGACAATAGGGGCAATTTGGAGCAACCAATTTACCTTGAATCCATGTTTTTGGACTGTGGGAGGAAAATGCCTTTGTCCACACACCTTCATGTCTGTTTTTTTTTTCTGATTAAACATACTGGCATCCTAATAATGTTCCATCTACACTCCCTTATCCTTCCTGCTGTACTGCTGGCTTTCCACTCATATTATATTTCCCTAATCTGCTCACATTCTTGTTTCATTTCGCACACACTCACACTCACACACGCGCACATACACGGAATTTACAGCAACCAATTTACCTTGAATCCATGTTTTTGGACTGTGGGAGGAAACCTGAGAACCTGGAGGAAACCCATGCAGACATGGAAAGAACATGAAATCTCCATCCAAAATGGGATTTGAACCAGGAATCCCCAGCGCTGAGAGGCGAACATGCTAACCACTAAGCCACCGTGTTGCCCGCTTACAGAAATTATACACATTTTAAAGCATATTTCCAAACAATAAATAAGATTTTACACATGAAAATGTTCATTTAGATCTAAAGTCAAACTGCATGCTATTCAATTAAAAAGTTTGATGTGTTTATTTCTGAAGAAAACAAAAGTAAACAAAATGTTAAAAACAAATGAAAGTTAAAAAAAAATGTACATGTAGCGTGCAGCCAAAAAACATGTTTAATGATTTGGTTATTATATAAGTTTGAGGATAAGCTAAAAATTTACTCATTTAAAATATTTATTTACTCTGTACCTCTGTATTTAGGTCCTAAAGTGCTTACAATTTTAGTTTAGCTTTTTAAAAACAATGTAAGGTTAAACCATCATCTATCCTCAGTCATCATAATTTGATTAATACCTCCCTCCAAGAATCCCATATGGAACTGGTGCAAGAAATCTAGGGAAATTTTGGTGGAAGAATGGGTACGGGTGCAAGGCCCTTGGGGCAACTGTTCCCTGAATAGATCACCCTGTTTAGAAAGTTAGTACATCTGTTTGATGTCCCAAATACAGGCACATTCACTAAGCCTCAGATGAAGTAAGCATACAATTTTGAATGCTGTGGGGTATGTGGTAACCGGACCTGAATGCCTTTGTCCACACACCTTCATATCTGTTTTCCTTTTCTGATTAAACATACTGGCATCCTAATAATGTTCCAACTACACTCCCCTATCCTTCCGCTCTGCTGTACTGCTGGCTTTCCACTCATATTATTTTTCCCTAATCTGCTCACATTCTTCTTTCATTTTTCTTAAGTTTTTTTCCAATTCGTTTTCTGAGAGCAGGTTACCTCACAAGCCAGCCATGTTCTCAGACTTTGCAGTATTGTTTGTCCTAAAACTGTAATAAAATTAAATGAGCCTTAAAGAAGTATAATCCTATAATCCATTAAATTTGAACTGACATAAATCAAGATACAGTCAACTTTTAAAGAGTTTTAAATTTGATTGGAGAATAGCATTAACTATTCTGAATTCACTTGAATCCCTGAATTTCGCTTTAGCATAAATGTCTATCTAACTCAATAAGAGATCTATAAGCAATGATATAAAGAATGTTGACTTTAAACCAGATTGGATAATGATCAGGTTTGATGATACTACAGTGTATCTGATTTCTCCTTAACTACTAATTTGTGTTGTTCTCTCATTTGTAAGACTTTTTGGATAAAAGTATCTGCTAAATGCCTAAATGTTAATGTCACAGTAACTGGAAAAAAAATCTGAAACTGCAACAGTAAATTAACAACATTACTGATATAAGGCAGACATTTAAAGGACATCCGAACAAGCCAATGAACTGAAAAAGAAAAACAAAGTTCAAAGTTTTTATCAAAATCCAGTATATTACTAAATAATTATTTTAGAATACTGAATTTAAGCATTAATATAATACTTTAAACTAATTCGGAATAAACAAGACACCTAAACATAACCACAAGTGTTTATTACTTACTGAATACTTATTTTAAACTTTGGCCTGTAACTAACACAATACCGCACTGTCAAAAAAAACACTGTCCCAATTGAGAGTAATAAACCTACTAAGGTTAATTATTAGACCTTAAGGTAAACTAACTTTTAAAGAGCCAAATAGGTACATACATTTTTCCAAGGAGTAAATACAAGTATCACATTTGGTATTACGCAAAGTGACAAGCATTGAAGTTTTCAACTTCCTTTTCTGAGATTTGAGCACATTTATATTTGGTTTCAATAATAATAATAATAATAACACTGAAAGATGTTCCCCTCTAAGCGTTGGGGATTCACGGTTCGAATCCCAATCTGGGTGGAGTTTTCATGTTCTTTCCATGTCTGCATAGGTTTACTCCGGGTTCTCCGGTTTCCTCCCACATCCCAAAAACATGGATTTGGGGTAAATTGGATGCTCTTAAATTGCCGCTATACTCTGTGTGTGTTTCCAAAGATGGATTGACACCCTCTCCTGGGTGCCAAACACATTTTCTCCTGGATGGGCATAGGGAACATCCTCATAGAGGATTAAGCGGAGGATAATAAATGAATAATAATAGCTAATGACACATACAGACACACACTACCATAGACCTTCACAGTGCCAGATATCTGCAAAACACAGTACATCTCCTAATTTCTGTTAGTTGCCTGTTGGTTCTCTGTTGGTCAGGACCATCACAGAACAGGTAGAATTTGGGTGGTGGATTGTTTATTGCCAGTTTTGCAGTGACACTGACTGAGTGACGTGGTTTTAGTGCAGCTTTAGAGCCGCTGTAGTTTCATTTAAACACTTCTGTGACACTGCTGGGATAGGAATAATGCACCAACCAAATATTGCCTGCTCTGTGGTGGTACTATTGGGGTCCTGACTATAAGAGAACAGAGTAAAAGGGACTACCACAGCATGTACTGTAGTCCACAAACAAATAGACTACAGTAAGTGTAGAACTACAAAGCCCATGTTTACGGTAAGTGAAACCGAGAACATGGACGATGTGGAGCCAAAAGGAGGTGTGTCCAAACCTTTCCCTGGTACTGTATTAAAACAAATTAAATTTAAACAAAGTTACCACAACTGAAAAAAAAATACTCAAACCTTTTTAACTGTTTTCACAACTGTATGTTATA
>JAOUQT010309171.1:0-15183 GCA_025769995.1 Xyliphius kryptos | reverse complement strand
GTTTTTGTGCAAAAAACGTGAGTCATTTTTTTAAACAAAAACGTAAGGCTATAGTAAGGCGTTTTTGTGCAAAAAACTTAGGTAATTTTTTTGAGCAAAAACATAACATTAGTTAGGTTTTTTTGTTCAAAAAACGTGAGTCATTTTTTTAAACAAAAACGTAAGGCTATAGTAAGGCGTTTATGTGCAAAAAACATGAGACATTTTTTTAAACAAAAACGTAAGGCTATAGTAAGGCATTTACGTGCAAAAAACGTGAGACATTTTTTGAGCAAAAATGTAAGGCTATAGTAATGCGCTTTTTTTTTTTTTAACAAAATTGTAAGGCTTATAGTAAGGCGTTTTTTTTTTGTTTTTTTTTTTTTACACAAAAACGTAAGGCTATACAGTACAGTACATACTGTGTACACCCTCTGTACTCTTTTCTTTAATAGTCAGGATCCCAATAGTAGCACCACTGAGCAGGTATTATTTGGTCGGTACATTATTTCTATCCCAGTAGTGTCACTGAGGTGTTTAAATGAAACACTGCTGCACTAACACCCCCTCACCACATCAGTGTCACTGCAGAACTGACATTAAACAATCCACCACCCAAATTAGACCTATTCTGTGATGCTCCTGACCAAAAGAGTACAGAGAACCAACAGGGGACTAAAAAAACCCACAATAAAACAGCAGGACTACAGTCTGTATTCGTAAAACTACAAAGTCCACCTATATATAAGTGGGAGAAATGGTAGCAAGAAGGGGGTATGTTCACATTTCTGTTACTGTAAACATTAAACTCCCTGACAACCATCTCCAAGCTTCCCAAGTGATAAAATTTAAAGTCATTGAAAATGCATTTCCTGCATTCACATTTATTTTTCCTGATAATCTTGGAGCAGTAAGTGATAAACATGGTGACTATGTTAGGCAAGACATGATGGAAAAACTGTTAACACTAATACGAGGGGCACCGGATGTTGAGCATGTTTCTAAATCAGTAGCAAAACACTTTTAGTTTCGCAGTTTACTTTAACAACTTGCATTAATTTATTACTTATAATAAGATAAATTAACATGAGTTTAGCAATATTTAAAAACACCTTTTGTCCCATCGTGCTTTGGATTTGTTTTTTTTAAACTCATTAACCTGCATTAGCATTTTAAATTATGCATAAAAACACATTGCTCTACATTTTGGTATTTACATAGCAGCTTTTGGGAATGTGGATTTACCTGTTATATGTCTTCAATATGATAAGCAGAATGGTAAGGATGATTATAATGCCAATGACAATGATTGCAATCATGGCTCCTGAACCTATGGAGAAAAAAAGAAGCGTTTTAAATGACTTTGAAAAGATTACTTTGCAGAACTTTGTATTTCGAAGTTTTAAACAGACACAGCAGAGCACCTCTAAAGGAAAATGTTTTGTCTTATTACAACTATTATCAGATTTATTTATTTTGTGGCTTGGTGGTCAGCACATACTCATCCTCTCAGCGCTGGGGATTCCGGTTCAAATCCCAGTCTGGGTGTAGTTTATATGTTCTCCCTGTGTCTGCATGGTTTTCTCTGGGTTCTCCAGTTTCCTCCCACATTTCAAAAACATGGATTCAAGGTAAATCGACTCCTCTAAATTGCCTCATATAGTCTGTGAGAGTGTGCAAGTGTGCCCTGTCCTGTATGTGTCTGCCCAGCGCCCGAGACGTTCTCCACTGGATGGGCATGGGGAACCCCCGTGACCCTAGTACAGAATTAAGCGGAAGATAATGAATGAATGAGTGAAGGAATGAATTAATGAATTCTACAACTAATAAGAATATTTAATTAGTTTTTAATATTCTGCACCTTTAGAGCCTAACTTGCTAATTACATACTCCAAATATATCTGCCACTTACACTAGAGAATTTTTTTTTTTTATTATTTTGAGTTGTTATCGCTTCAGAACTGATATCTGTCCTAGTCCAATGAAGCCAACTTCACTAAGTTACTTTCCTATCCTAGTTACATTATTTCAATTGCTATTTAATTCTATAATACATCCTATTATTCAGAGGTTGCTAAATAAAATCCCAAGAAAGCCACACACATTCATTGCCAGAACCCAAGAGTAAAAACATTCACTTCTTAACAAAAGTTATTTACTCAAAAATGTCTTTTATCAGAGCAGTTCCTTCGATTAAAGCACTGTGCTGCTGGCAGCATTACCCTGTCATCTGAATGAGACACTTAAATAAATGTTATATATAATATAAAATAATTTTTACTTTTATATACTCAATCCATTACTTAATTGTTCTGATTATTAATTTTGTGCAAACCAAATAAAATCCAAATGAAGTGACAAATAGCAACATTATCAGTTTAAAATAATTAAGGATCAAATTGGAAACTCATCAGTTAATGTAAAGCTAAAGATCTAAATCCTCTGATGATGTCAGATCATGTGCCGTACACGTGGACAGACAGCGCACAGTATAGATGCGTAATGATGTCATCTGCCTGGCTGGTTTTAAACAAGGTGAATATGTAGCTAGCAGTTCCACAGCAATGCGGTCAGACCAGAATATTTGGCCAAGTCTAAAAATAAATGCTGTATATAAAGACATGAGAAAATGCATTAAACTCAAGAAATGAGTGAAGTCAGGCGTGAGTAGCACTGACGTATGAACAAAAAAAAAATGCAACTGTGAAAAGACAACAGCAAAAAAAGGTTAAGTTTAAATGTAGTAATTTAATCAAATTTCAAACCTTCAGCCAAGATCTTTCATTTATAATAATTACATTTTTACTGTAACTCCATATTACAGATTGTCCTGATAGGGACTATTAGTCTTTCATTTTTGTTTTTTTTATGTACAGCGCAATAAGTTTATTTTCTCTTATTTAACAGTTTGAGACACAGATTAAATTTGTCTTAGATTATCTTTATTTTTAAATAATGTTGAGCACTGTGATACTTTAAAAGTGACAGACTAAAGTAATTATTACAGTTTAGACTTATCAGCATTGATATTTATTTGAAACCTGCTATAGATCATCATTTTTGTTTTGATAATGCACTTTATTTTTATTAATTCACAATTTCTTGGTCAGTTTAGTAGCTCTAAGTCACCTGTAGCATTTATTTATTAAACACGGTACCGTTGCCTACCATGTGGAGGTTTGTGCTCCCCATCATTACTTTTCCTTCTCACACTATCCTGACCTAAAATCTCAGTCAAACTAGATGATGTTTCAGTTAGCGTAAGAATTCACTATGGCATCTCCAAAGTCTTTTCTAGTGCGAGCTGCTCTTATCTGTGATGAGAACAGGGTATCACTGCAGACCTGTCTGTCGATTTTGGAATTCTTGGTATACAAATGCAGGTTTGCGTTTTCGCCTCTCTGCATTTGGGATCCAGGTTTAAATCCCATTCTGGGTTTTAATGTTCTTAAGTGATTGGGATGCGAGTGGAGTAGATGACGCGGGATGCTTGGCATGTGTCATTGTTATAGCAATAGGCATGCGGGTGAGTGGAGAGGATGAAGCGGGATGCTTGGTGTGTGTCATCTCTATAACAATTGAAGTGCGAGTAGAGTGGAAGGATTATGCAGGGTGGCTCCACCTCTCTACCCCTCTCCAACCTATATCACTACTTCCTAAATGTGCCTGAGATTTAACATCCCCTACACTGCCGCTGTATCGTGCCGCTTAAATGGAAACATCCACAGAATAGCACGTAATGCTGAAGCTCAAGGACGCAAGTGTGAAAATGTCAGAAGAGCAGCTACAGCAGCAGATTTTTAATGCAGAGCCTTAACTCAAACAGCAGCATAATTATATAACCTGCATTGTTGACTGTGTTATCTGAGTATTTAGAGACTCACTGAGCATACAAATGTGCTTCGCCTCCAAAGTAAACTTGTTTTTCTTATATCTTACCCATTCCCTCTATTATTAATTAATGTTAATATTGGAAGTAAGATTAACAAATAAAGTGGTTTGTGTACTTCCTTTAGTAGCTACTTTAAATATACCTTCATATTTGATTTTGAAATATGATCCCTCCCTTTTTTGTTTACTTTGTATTTAGTTTGAAGCAAACAATTAATCAGACAAAAAGCTAAAACTTACTAAGTGAATAAACCATGATTCTTATTAGTAGCAATAAAAAGGCCTCACAGTTACTAATTCGACAAAAGGATTTTCAATCCTATGTTTCAGAGAGCCACAAATACTAGTACAGCCACAATAGTCAAGGAATATGAATTTATATTCATAATACTTAATCTTTTTAAACACACGAAACAACCAGAGGCACTACATTAACAGTCTTAAGCAGACATCCTTGTATGAAGTGCCTAAAAGAAGTAATACAATATGGAATTAAGAAACCTAATCTCACATCGGTTTAAGGCTAAGGTTGAAATCATCTGTCAGCCTAGGCTTAAAAGGTGCAGGACTTTAAACACTGAGTCACACTGAGTCACGCTAATACATTAGCTACTTGTCTTCATTTCAGAAAAAGAGCCACATTGACTATTCTAAACATACTTTTTATGAGAGTTGGCTTATTTGTGATCCGGAAAACATATTTACGTATAAACAGTATGTAAGGTTAGACACTGATATTAGAAGTGCTATCTTATAATTTACAGTTTGATCTGCAAAAGTAGTCATCTGGGTGAAGGTTAACACTTAAGGCAATCTTAAACATTCTATTTATTTTGTGATATTCTAACGAGATTATTCTGATTAAATTCACAGGGATTTATAGACCGTCATGACTCATGAGGTGAAAGGAAAAAAATCACTCTGTATTTGTCCCAGTCCACTGCAAGGCAGACAAACAGACACATTGTTATACACATTTACACCTAGGGCCAATTTAGTAAGTTCATTTTGCTTAAAAAAATGTTTATGGTAAATAGAAGGAAACAAAAAGTCCAACAGAAAGCCTAAGCAGACACAGAAAACCAGGAAGTTTTAGCAGCACCGAGATGTGAAAGGAATGTGTTTTCTCTTTGCATTAGATGAAATATACCGTGAACAAAGAATAAACAATTTTCCCAATCTAATATCTGACATCCACATGTCAATGCACGAGTCTCTGAGTCACCAAAGACTTCTGAGGGTATGATGGTACTGGTCAGAGCAACATGATCATGATTTAAGTTTTCTACAGGAGTATTTTTTAAATGTATAACCAGGATCCATATTTAAATGGATTTGAGGTATCATTCATTCATTATTTTCTGCTTAATCCTCTACTAGGGTCACAGGGGCTTCCCCATGCCCATCCAGGGGAGAACGTTTTGGGCGCTGTGCAGATACACACAGGACAGGGCACCAATCTATCGCTGGGCACACACTCACACACACTTATTCACACAGACTATATGGGGCAATTTAGAGCAGTCAATTTCCCTTGTATCCATGTTTTTGGACTGTGGGAGAAAACCGGAGAACTCGAAGAAAACCCATGCAGACACGGGAAGGACATGGAATCTTCACCCAGATTGGGATTCGAAACAGGTATCCCAATGCTGAGAGGCGAGCCACCAAGTCACCGTGCTGCCCACTTTAAAGTATTTATTATTACATAAAAAACGATTCATGTTAAGTAAACATTACCCTTAACCATTATAATTTTAAGTAACTCATAACCTAGAATAAATTAAAATATTTTAGTTTGCACATATTTATATTTGCATATCTTGTAATGAATAAAATGAGTAAATAAAAATGTATATTTTTAATACTGATGTCTGCTTTTTTCTCCAGAGCTTACTAACTTATGTTGTTCTCTCTCATTGTATGCTGCATTGAATACGAGTATTCTAAAAGACTAAATATAGTTTAAGTTCAGTTACAGGAGTATTCACGCTCAGCAACTTACTTTGGATGAGGATTTGTTCATGTGATTTGGTCGTAGAGACAGTGGTTGTGGTCATGTTGGTAACAGGAGAAACCGTGGAAGCAGACATCTTCACCAGTGTGCTGAAACAAAAAAATGAGCAGCTGAAAATCTTTGATTTACAATTAAAATTTTTTTTAAAAAAAAGAGAATTGTGAAAGATTTAACATCAAATGTTTTCTTATATTATAATAAGCATAAATATTTTGCTGCTTTGCCTGTGCGTGTATGTTCATAAAAAGAATGTGAATGACCTTTGTAACTTAATAAGCCTAAAATCTGAAGTATTGGATGTCATTAAACATACATTTTGCGTTAATAAGATACCTTCACTATTATTACAAAAAAAAAAAAAAAGAAAAATTCCTGCCCATATTTGTTACATTATTATCATTCAGACAACTCAGATATTTAACACAGCCGACCTGCAAAAGTGCAACCTTATAATTTATGGTCTGTAGAAAGTAAAAGAGCAGTTTATGCTGTTCAGTGCTACATAAAATCTGTAAAATGTAATTAAAAAAGAGAGACAGAAAACACCAGAATATTTGAAGCCAAATAAGACATTTTTGGTATTAAAGCATTAATTAGGTTACTTTGACTACTTTTGATGGCAATAGAGGTGACAGCAATAAATACAATACATGCCATCTTCTTTTCCTAAAAAGTTTAAAGTCCATAATGTTTTCCTGCCTTTTGCATTGTTCGTTAAGTTCTGCTATTTATTTTGATATTTACAATGATATAACAATGATGACTTTGTAATGTACAGTATATAAGTAAAAAACAGGAGTCAAAAAAAAGCAAAGCAATTTGCGGCTGGGCAAAACATTGAGGTAGTGATAAATGCTTTTGCCTCATAGCAAAAAGGTACTGGGTTTGTTTTGCTTGGTCAGACAGATAAAATTCTCCTTATATCTGTGTACATTTCCTCCTCTTTTACAGTCCAAAACATGCAAATGATTACTGGCAAAAGAAAGTGACCCAGATTATAAAATATGTGAATAAATGTGTTATTTGTACAATGCCTTTGGCCCTATGAGTAATGAACTAGCACACACCGCAAAAAAAAATCAGAATAAACTGCTTTAAGGTAATTCATGCACAAAAAAAATAATGCATGAATTGCCTTAAGTCTTTGTTTTATAAGTGTGGGACTAACAACCACAAACGGTGGGATCCAGCATTTCTCTGATACGTGTGTCATAATTAGGCCATACTGAAGTCTTTAAATATTCAAACATAATCAATAAATGTGGGGATGAAGTCAAAATTGAATGATGTGTCAGAGGAAACAGACCATTGACTAATGGTTGGACTGAGTAGAAAAAGCCCTGGTCTAATTGTGAGCGCTCTAAATTGTGTGCATTAATTTGTCACTTAATTAATTATTTTGTGTTATTTATGTTAAAACATTTATGGCAGTTATTTCCTGTATTTCCCTATTTACTTGTGTTTTGGTATGGGGTGCTAAATCACTGTGTAAATATATCTAAAGAAAGAGGCTTTTGCCATTTTTAAGCTAAAACAAATTACAAATAAGAACAAGACATTTTTTGAAGTGCAAAGTGAAATGAAAAGCTAAAAATGAGCAGAAAGCTGTTGCTAAGAGGCAAACCCTACATGCTAAATGCTAAAATACTGATGTTTTGCTTGCTAGCACTTAGAACGAGCTAATAAAAAAGCTATTAATGTTTTTTTGTAACAGTGTTTATGGTGATCATGATTCACTAAAGTTCAACTAAAGCTAAACTGGAAGATAATCTATACAATGACACACTAAGTTTCAGAAGTGTGTTCCAGTTTAAGTTGACTATCTTTGTGTATTTATGTAGGTAATGGCTAGGAGCAGGTCAGATCAGCAAAATATTTAACAGATTTACTGGCTTTCAGTCAAAAAATTACTATCCATTTTTAGTAAAAATGTCACAATATCTTAATTAAATTATCTTTCAAGACAGAGTTTAATAAAATGTTGCCTGTTTGTGTTTGGAAAAGAGTAATTGTCTGTTCCCTTACTATTTTAGCCTCCCACTTACTCATTCTAGTGCCTAGGCTTTGATATTTTTCACTTTTCTTCTTTCTATAGCCCACTTAATTTATTTTCGTGCACCTGTTTAAGCACCGTTTATGATCCTTGTTTGCTGTGCCGACAGTGTTTGTCTACCCACCTGCAATGTGCTTTACCATAAGCCATCCCTGTCTAGTTCAAGTAAGTTCAAGTAATTTATTTATATAGCGCTTTTTACAACAGTAATTATCACAAAGCAGCTTTACAGAGTCCAAAGCCTAAACCCCCAAAAGAGCAAGCCGAAGCGACAGTGGCAAGAAAAATCTCCCTGTTATGATGTTATTTTTAGGAAGAAACCTTGGGAGACCAAGGCTCAGTGGGGAACTCATCCTCCTTGAGCGGCCAGGCCGCATCAGACCAGGACAGCCATGTACAGATTGTGTAAAGATCAGTCCATATGTGTATTAAACAATGAAAGGCAAGATATCCGCTCTGACCTTAACCCTTAAAGTGTTTGCCTTCATAACCTACTTATTCATGGCTTTGAATACAGGGCCGTAGGTTATGTTACTTTATTTCTTTGGTGTTTTGGCACCATGTTTTTTGTTTGGTTTCTGTCTATTTGCTTTTTAGGAGGTGCAAACTCCCACTTGCCTTTACTCCCATGTTTGTGAAGAAAGCTGAAGCATGGCAAAAGCATAGCAATAGAGCAATCTCTTAAAAGCCATGGGAAATTAGTTGGTGATCTGGCAACCAGCACTTAGTCAGAACTCAGTGGAGAATTTGTTGGCACTGATTAGATTAGATGAGTCATATGCTGCCACCACCAGAGCCAAACCCCAACCTAATGGAGCTGCTACACTTGCCCAGCCCTGAGAAAACTTGCCTTTCATTGTCTGTTTAAGTATTAACTATATCTTATATCACTTTTTACAATAGTACATTGTCCCAAAGCAGCTTAACAAGGTTTTAAGCCTGAATACCCAAAGAGCCAGCCAACACAGCAAAAACTTCCTAGTACTTGTTTAGATTTAAAAAGAAGAAACCTTGTGAAGACCAAGGGTCAGTGGGGGACAAATCCTTCTTGAGCAGCTGGGCAGTGTATACTGGGAAAAACAATACTGTATAATGTATATATTGTAGTAGTCAAAAGCCACGATGGAAACAGTGAAGGCATGGACGCCCTCATTTATTCAAAGTTTTGACTGATCTACATTCTGTATTCCACCATTTACATCAGTTCAAATCTTGCAGTGACAGCCTGTTGCACTGGGGTTGCAGAGTAGGCTCTGGAATTTCAGACACTCTTGGTACACAATTGGTGGGATGAGGCGGTCCTTATACCTCTGTGCAAAAGTAAAAACCTCCAGTTTTAGAAGGCCTACAGGGACTACTTTAAATGCTCATAACCACCGACACCCACTTTAATCACCGTATGTAAGCACAAGGGTTTAACTACAGCACCCCACTACATCATCCTCAAACGCCTTACTTCCAAGGTGGAACAGGTAGACTCTGTCCACTGTTCTGCTCATGAGCTTCATCACAGGTAGGAAGCGGGTCTCGGTTTGTACTGTCACTAGGTCTTCTGTGGACACGCAATTACATCTTTACTAAACCCTGCTTCACCAATCAGGTCACTTAGTGGTCATTTACATACCTTAGCAATCACTTTATTTCACCCACAACATTCTACCTTGATCACATTGTTGGGGTACATCCCCAGGAAATCATTGAGATAAACACTAATAAGGATAGTGCTGTCCACCAATAGGAGATTCCAAACACCTTTCATGACCTTCGATAATAATATTTGTTATTAGTAATGAATCAAACTAAAAAAAAATAACAGTACCGTTGTGCTACCACAGCACTTCTGAAAGGCAAAACTTTTCTTTAATAACTTTTAGTTATATCTCATATCTTAAACAGTAAATTAATCACGGTTCTGAGACACATGCATTCTCCTCATCTGTGCCTGTACTAATGCAGGAAATAAACTAGAAGTTTAATGAAGATCAAAAGATCACATCGACAACCTTCCAGAGTGCCCTTCGAATTCTATAAATACTTCCATCCAGTTTTTCTTCTATTTGTTAACATAGGAAGCTTGTGTGTACAGTACAGTGAATGCAGGAATACCAAGCATCATTTAGGTACTTAAACAGAATTACAAGTGGGATTCTTAGAACCATTTCTTTAGCTCATGAAAGCTCTGCATAGTTTGTATTTGCTTGCTGGTAAACTCATGACACTTGAACTTCCTAGGTCAGATGGTTTCATGACTATTCTCAGTTATTTACTGATTCTTTTGTTTTGTTAAATTTATCTCTTCCTTTTACACTCCAACATTTAAACTACAGTTCTTCTCTTGGAACATATTTTTGCACTTGGTTATTAGGTTATGATGAATTGTTTGCTGTCGCTGTCAGGTCTATGTCCAATGTGAGCGCATTAATAAAAAGGTAGCTGATTTTCTTCAAATTGTAACATAAAAAAAAAATAAAAAATATTTGGGACATTATTATTAATATAAAAAAAATATAGATTTTCAGCTTTTTTTTTTTAAAGGAGGATGCATAAGATGAAACAATAAAAATGGGAGATAAGTCTAATTTGGTATGTGAAAAGTTAGATTGTACTTCTTTATCTGTAATTACAACTCTAAGCAATTCAGCTGGGAGAAAAGGCTGTTTACACTGGCTGTGTAAACATAATGCACTATTTTAACACTGTTTAAACATTTTGCTTTTAATCACACTTAACATGTTAGGTTTTTATGAAACACATTTGAATGGTGTAATAAATTGTAATGGCAGAGCTGCAATCAAGAATGGATTTGTGAACGAAAAACAAAGCCAGAGAGGAGAGAGAGCTGGAACAATGAAATAACTTATAACAATAAAATGAGTCTTTGCATGTTAACAGTTTTATGTGCCAACCTAATCCTCAACTTAAAATCCTAAAACCTGAACAAAGTCAAAATAAAATCACTATTTGGTTTCAGCAAATCCTGTCTTCACTCCACATTGTGTTTTGAGAATGCTACTAAAAAAGTTATATTTATTTCTATTTACAGTTTTGTCTGACATCTACTTTTTTTGCATTGATATGCAAAGTATTGGGGACCTCTAATTAAAAAGACATCTTAGTCTCTAAAAGAATTATGCTTTTTTTATTTTTATTTTTTATTTTTTTTTTTTAGACCTTTTAACCTTTTACTTTACAGATACAGACATTTGGTATAAAGGGCACCCAAACATTAGTATTCCACTGTACACAACCAACTGCAAAGAAATGCAATGATCTGGACAAGGTTTAAATAACATTTGCGCTATAGCCATACAGTCAATAACTTTTCCTGGGAAAAATAAAAAAAACTTGCCTAATGCATTCTTACAACAATGCAAAACGCAAGTTGTTTTCATTTTACACTACTGTAAAAACTGTTGTCCAAATAAATTAACTTGAACTTTTCTTATGTGAGTCATTGAAAAAGCAAAATCAAAAATCTAAATTACCGTAAGATAATATTATCATTATTGTGCTATTTAAGTGCAATTGTGTCCAAAAATACTCTTCTGAAGTAAATCCAATAGAGGAGCATTATTATGATTTAATGGGTCGACAACTATTTTAAAACTGATTCACTGTAAGGTCAGTCACCTAATACTAAATTCCACCTACGTTAAGTATTTAAAATTTTACAGAAAAGATTTTACATCCAAATCTGAAGATGAATCTGAATTGAATTAAAAACAACATTGTTACTGCACAAATTGGTCAAAAACCCATAAAATCTCATAAAAAAGAATAGAAAACATTGCATAAACCAAACTAAAAAAAGTTCAGTCAGATTTTCCTAGATGCACCCTTTGGGGCAACTTGAGGCTATTTGCTTGAGGTCATGCTTGGGGCTACTTGACGGCTTGGATAAATCTGCTTGTTTTTTTTATTTTTATTTCACCCTCTAAATCAAAAATGTGCTTGAATACAGTGCACTTAAAACCAGTTGCTCAGGAAATTAACAACACAATTAGGATTAACAACACGCGGGGCTCCCTCTGCGAAGGCATTACCCACAAAAAGAAGTTATGCAGAGGCATTTTTTTAAACTAAAAGATAAAATGATGTCCACTGTAAACATGTTGAGTGCAGAGATGTCCCTCATGGATACCGCATATTTAGGATCCTGCATAAAATTGCCCTGTGTAAATAAGGGACGAAGGGAGCATCTCTTAACACACTGCTGGCCAAATGACTTCTCAGCAAGGCCCAGTGGAAAACCTTCCTCACAAAGGTCTCTTTTTGAAACTCTTCATGCTTTTAGATAGCAGCTTAAGGGCTCTTTATGTGGCAGAATTTACAAGTAATTCAAGTGCCACAAGTGATTTAAAATACGGAAACAAATAGAGTACATTCAGGGGCTGGTCATGGTCCGTTTTAAGATTGAAGCTGTACACAGAGCCAATGGTGATGGTAAACAAAAGTGAGGTAGGACACAAATAACAGAATACTATTAAGGAAAATCTCAATCAGAAACTATTTGGGAGGTCGGATTACATGTGGGTGGCACGGTTGCTTAGCACATTCACCTCTTAGTTTTCTTTGGGTTTTGGGTTCCTCTCATTGTCCAAAAATATGTATTTAAGGTAAATTGAATGCTCTAAATTCCCCCTACATGACGTGTGTTTTGTTGTATGGGTGCGTGTGTGTGCGCCCACTGATCGATTGGGTGGATCTGTCCAGGTCCCAAAAAGCCCCTTGATGGGCATGGGGAACCCCATGCCACACTAGTATAAGAACGAGCAGAAAATAATGGCTTGATGGATGGGACGACAACCAAAAATTAGGGGGAAAATAGCGGATCAATTTCCAGATTGGTGGGAGGATTATTCCGTCTCATATTTAATTCATTAAAACAAAGTATAAAACGTCTAATAATATAACCAGGAAAGGAATGAAAAAAAGATAAACGATGGAACGGAACAAGACGTGGTGATTAGGTCTTATTAGCAAAAGGAAGCAAAAAAAAAACCCTAAATGTTTGGAAGTGTGTACTTTGCATTTCTTTTTTATCTTTTCATATCTAAATACAGTTGCAAAAATCTGTTAGCTGGGTAATGCCGTCTAGACTCTGCACACAAAAATTATGTTAAAAAGGATCCTATCAGATATCTGCATGAATGATAAGAGCTGTAAGACAGATAAGTAGGATGAAAATCTGACGTGTCTTTTTGCATTACATTTTGTGAAAAAAAAACAAAAAAAAGATCCATATCAAACTAAAATGTTTGTTTCACTTACATAATATACAAGATATAACAATAATGCAGAAAGCATAGACCTGATGGGAAGAGTCGATGTGGCAGAACTAGTTAAAACAGGTGTGTTGATCAAAACTTTTTAAAACTGACTCATTATTTGGACACACCAGAGAATTTAATGCTACAGAGAATGTGTATTTGCATATGTACAGGTGCTTTTAACTAATGCCAGTATGCAACGTGATGAAGGTTTAAGCGCATTAAAATGAAAGAGCAACCTAAACTCTTCGTGTGTAATTAACTTAATTCTTTAATTCCCTAATTACTAATTAATTTAGTATCTTGAACGGTCACTTTCTCAGTCAGGTAATTCAAGTAAATTATAAATTAATGAAACGCAATCCAGATTAAAACCACCTGAATGTATCGTGAGCAAGTGGCATGAAAAAAGTTCCTCTGCTTTATTTTTAAATATTTTTTGGTCATATAAAAACATTTGTGTGCACTTTAACTTCTGTGCAAACACAATTTCAGGTGACAAAAAACACAGTATTTACAACCCATATTCAGATTTTTTTTTTAACTTCCTCAATAGTTTCTTTTACACATTTGGATAGACTTAAATAAAAGAGAACATACTTTTTTCAACAATTTAACCAATATAAGAAACAGTGATTGTAAAGGTGTACAACATTTGTAAAAATTGTTATGGCGTTTAATATATCAGACACACCATGACAATGATATATGGAATGCATTTTAGCACACACCTAGGATCCCTGAACCAATGCCAGCAAGATACGTGTCAAAGGTGTGACCAGATTTTGAATAAAAGAAAATATAGGCCAAATCTAAGTAGTGCGCAGAAAATCAAGCTTCAAGATCCGCTTAAAGCCATCAAGTTTGCAAACTATAAACTTTGTATAAAAATTTGTATTAAATGCTAAGCACCACCTAATAAAAAATTTTAAAATACCTAAAAAGAGCATAAGTTCCTAACTTTTGATTATAAATGGTTAGAATTCCCTCCCTCCAAATTTAAGAAATATGGCTTAAAAGACATTAATTTAGCCATACCCCATGTTTTTCACCGTTTGTATATACGTCATATGTGACGTAGATGGTTAAACTGACAAAAATATGTGTTGGTTTTGGCTTCAGTATTTCAATGTACAGTTGGACACCATGCACAAATGACTCAAAGATCACAAACGATCAAAACTTGGACAAAACTTTTTCAACTTTAATAGAGCAATTTGTAAAGAACCGTTGGCTCACTCCGTTATTTGTAGTGCTCACTTTGTGCCAGTCGGCCAACACAAATGTGCAAATATGGGATTTGGAAAGCGGGACGGACTTTATCGTAGACAGTATTAACACTATTAACTGCCGCTGTTCGCCGATGGAACTTGCCAAATGTCCTGCACCTGTCCCATGGCTTTTTTTCCCCCCACGGCATAAAAAACTGCACACTTGAGGGCTGCTGCGCTGCCGTAACTGCGTGCTTTTCCAAGAATATGGGCATGTAAAAAAGTTAGCATTTTATTAATAGATCAATTACCTTTTTTTTCTAAAACATTTATTCCAGCTTTTATTTTGGAATCCTACATTTAGAGCAATTGTTTACAAATAGAAAACCTATAACCTTTTCCAGGAGTTTGCATTTCAGCAATTTAAACTAGTCTATTTAATATTTACTCCTTTACATGAATATTGATTGATGGACACAAATCAGTGATCAAATCAAGCAAAATAATACGAATAATAATAATATTAAAAATGAGTTCATGATAAACTAATGAACTGCCCTAAAAACTGTTATTTATTATCCTTACCTTTTACCCCTATTATCAGAAGTAGGTGAACAATAGAAGTCAATTTCTGTCTTGCAATGAACAACTAAAGTACATATACAAAGTATACAGGGGTTGGACGATGAAACTGAAACACCTGTCATTTTAGTGCGGGAGGTTTCATGGCTAAATTGGAGCAGCCTGGTGGCCAATCTTCAT